>MU187983.1:0-21224 GCA_016904865.1 Pissodes strobi | reverse complement strand
ATTACATTTGTCATAGTACATATGATAACAATATATCTCCAATTAATAAATTAATAAATAAATACTGTTTATTAATTCAACTTAACATAAATACAAAGCTAAAACTTTACTACCTGTATTATGGGATCGTCAATAATGTAATAACACAAAGTACAAAAAAATTAAGGATAAAGGTATAATAAACAACATACAATTAATTAACATTAGGAACGAACTATCAATCTACAAGCCTGGAAGTTCCATGTCGTCAAAAAGCTCTGCAGCACCTCTCGATAAAAAATAGCTTTAGATCTGTTTTGCCCTTATTGTTTAAATTCGCATTTCTAAATGCCAGTGTGATTTTATTAAGTTTATTAAGGCACTTTCTCCCAAAATAGTGAGGATTATGTTGCCCAACTCTTAATCTTGAAAAATGCAAATTTAGTTCACCTCTGTGTCGAGTGTCGTAATCGTGAACATCCTGCCTGCGCTCAAATTTTCCCTTATTTCTAATGGCATAGATTATTGTTGAGTATAAAAATAAAGAGGGTAACGTCATTATTTTTAAAGATTTAAAATATGGTTTACATGAGTTAAGGGGTTAATTTTGACTATAGTTCTAATAATTTTTTTCTGAGCTACAAAAACGGTTTTTGATTCTTTTGAATGACCCCAATATACAATCCCATACTAGATCGTGGACTGAATAAGACCAAAATAGATCAATCGTAAGGTTTCTCTAGAGACAGTATCTCGAATATTCCTAATCAAGTATTAATAAGAGGTCAGCCTGGAAGTGACGACATCTACATGTACGCTCCTGGACACCCAGGAACTTGGTACTTGCTACATTTTCAATGAAGCCTAAGTTCGAATGAGTAAGCTATAATTTAGAGTCAAATTTTTCGTTGCAAACTGAACAGCACAGGATTTGGTTGTCTTCAGTGTAGATCCATTTGACCTGAACCAGGTTGGCATGGCATCCACCCCAGCACTACCACCTGCCGCCAAGTCGCTGTTATTAGAGGCCTGCACAATAACACTTAGAGCTAGACCTAGCACGGCACCTAATCAGCCTTCAGTTTACCGATGTCTTTGCGGTTCAATGAGTTATCTAGAAGCGCTCTGGTGGTTCAGTGGTTAGATGCTGGGCCTGTGATACGGCGGCCGGGGTTCAATTCCTGTCGGATTAAAAAAAAATTAAGGTTATGTTTGTAAAAAGTATTTTTTTTTCTTCATTTTGGGCATGTCTTGGGTTAGTTTTGGTTAGTTCCTGTTCTTTGAGCTCCCGTAGCAAGCGAAGCGAGCATAGAATCATGCCTGAAGTGAAAAAATATATTGGGCTCATTAGGTGCCGTGCTAGGGCTAGCTCCAAGTCACAATAACATTGCAGTCAACCGCGTAGAGTACCGGTCTACCTGAGAACGCTATACTTTTTGGCAAGTCATTTATAAAGACATTAAATAGACTCGGCGACAAACAAGATCCTTGGGGTGTGCCTAGATTAATTTTATGAGTAACTGACCTAACTCCACCAATCTCGACTAACTGAGTTCTTCCTTCTAAGTAGGTTTTTACCCAATTTAGTGGCGGCCCACGAACCCCAGTTCATGATAGGGGTTCAATCATGAACCCCTATCATGGAGCAGCAGTAAATTGTGGTCGACTGAATCGTCAAAAAAACTCATGTCAAAAAATAGACCCATAACCACCTTCCGATCATTTAGTGCATCGTCTCCGTCGAACTATTAGCTCTGAAATCAGTTTGGCATCCAGAAAGAAGGCCGTACTTTTCCAAATAATATGTAAGACGATGGTTAAAATAGTATTCAAAAATCTTGGCAAAGTGACTCTGAACTGCAGTTGGCCTGTAATTACCTGCATCCTACTTACTGTTGTCCTTATATATAGGAGATATCCTAGACACTTTTAGAGAGTCCGGAAATACACAATACACCCTCGGTAAAACTGCGATTTATTACAATAGATAATGGAAATGATATGATGTCAGTCACTTCGATCAGTAATGTACCGGGAATATCGTCAACCCCAGCGAACCTCATATTACAGATGGTGTGGATAGTCTTAAAGACTTCCCCAGGGCTAGTTGAGTAGAGAAAAATGGACCTATAGCCTGCTGCTCACAGGTTAGTTTGGGTTAACGCTTTTTATAAAATAGGTGTTTTTAAGTTTCACATATTTGTTTAGTTTCGCTGCTCAGGCTATAAACTAATTTCGGGTTAAATCTAGCAATTTGTATCCATGTCTCATTGTAGAGTTTTGACGAATTATTTTTTGGCAATACCTTTATTGTGTTATCCTCTGGAAATTGAGAAGGGGTCCACCGAGAGGTCCACCTATGTGCTTGCCTCAACTAAAAGCAAATGTTTAATATTAGGTAAGCCTCAGGAACGTGAATTCTAATTTTGTTGCGAACTCTAAGTCAACGCAAATAATTCCATATTACAACTTTTTTTTTACTTGTGTCGCCTACAAGTTGGTGGCGCCTTTGAAATAAATAACCCCTCCTCCACTCGCCGGCATTTGAGCTAAGGATTAATTTGCACGCTTCGAAGACAGGTCGTTCTGACCCACGCATCATTAATTGCAAATTTTTATAATTTAATTTTAAACTTGTCTTAAATGTATTCACTCTCAGTTACTTCTTGACTTTTTCATCTTGTTGTATTTCTTGTTTCATTGGCTTACTCATTTTATGTCTCTAAATACCATGAAACTATATCCATAAGCTTATTCAGCTGTTCTTGTAATTATTTGGAACGTATTCGCCATTAGATAGTTGACGTGTAAAATGAAGTTCTGACAAATCTGCATGGGTCGTTTAAGAAACAAAAGTTTCCTGCAATCTTTCATGACTTTGAGGAGAAAAAAACAGATAATTAAATGAAAATTGGAAAGGCCTCAAATTATTTTCCAAGAACCCGGACCCGGCTAACTGTTCAAATGAGTAATCCATTTTTAACAGATTTTTGTGTTAGAAAAGCAATAGTGTCTTGTGTACTTAGGAGGAAAAGTTACATATTCTCAGCAGATGGTAAAATTTTCTGGACGAGGCAACAGTAATCTCATGTAGTAGAATCGGTTGGATCGGCAATTTTATTTTATTCTGATGACATAAAAATAAAGATTTCGATCTTTATTTTTATGTGCTTGTTAAATATTTTCCCTTATACTGACTCTCCCTTATAATTGGACCAATATTCAATAACCTTTGGGACTTCAAGTACAAACAATATGAAGCGCGCGCGAGCCGAATTGCGAACGGGTGGGATTTAAGTTCGCGACATTTTTGCGGATTTTTGTCTGACGATTATATGTGCCTAGTTGCCCTAACTGCCTGATGATTTACATATATATGTCATAATATGTGACCTTCAAACATGTAACATTCAAGTTTTCAATCGGAGATTCAAATATTTTTTAAGGAGATTTATGTTACATTTTGAGTCGTTTGATCTGCTCTTGCAAGGGTTTTGACCAAAATTCTTACAGATGACACTTCCTGATAGCCCTCCGAGCCACCTCAAAAACAAAAATATTCCAGCCGAAGGTAAAATCACAGTATCTGTGCGGCCGCTAGCTCTTAGTCTCTTACTAACTTTGTAAAGAAGTCCGTTTCCAACTATTAAAATTAACGCCCTATGCACAATACATCAATAAATATTATTTTACTTGAAACCGATATTCATTGGGGGAAAGTAGTTATTATTACTATTTTTACCAATTATCAATATCGAATGAATGTTTGTATTTCGCAGAGTAAACATCGTTTATATAGTGCTCCGTTTAAACCAACGAAATTCTGTACTTAAGTTAGTAAATAATATCGCTTTTTGGCGCAATTAGTACAATTGCTCATCAAGTATACTGTAATAGTGATTTCATGAACTAAATTTTTCAAAGTTTTCCGTAAATTTGATCATTTTGCATTCCATCTCAACATAAAATTCGGTGCCAATAAATAAAAACTTTACATTTATCACCATAGAATAAACAAACAACTGTATTGTTAAGGTTTCTTTTGTATTCCGCGCCTACCTTCCTGTGTGATATACATAACTTAGCATTGTGGGGTCAAATATGCTTTGTTTCAAATGTGAAGTGGACGATGAAGATACTTCCGGGCTCCTCTCTTGCGACGGATGTAGCCGTTTTGTTCACAAGAAACCGGAGTGCTCTAATTTGTCGGCTTCTGAGATTCGAGTGATGGAGCTGAAAATCAAGAGAACCCTAAAATTCTTCTGCAATGACTGCCAATCTGGGCTGTTAAACATACCAAAACTCATAAAGGCTATTAGTGAGTTAAAAGAAGAAGTTAATAGGCTAAAGGCAGCCCGGGCATCTCCATCGGCTACACCACACCCAGGCCACGAATTATATGGTGAACTACAAGACCGCCAGGAAAGGGCGAACAATCTGATGATATTCAACCTCCCAGAAGGTAATGACGCGGTTGAAATACCGAATTTGCTTGGTGTTTTGATCGATAACCCTCCTAAATTTGTCAAAGCAACTAGGGTTGGAAAGAGAAATAAAAACGGATTTAGATCCATTAAAGTAACATTATATAGCCAAACTGATGTGCTCTTACTATTAAAAAATCGTTCAAAGCTTAAGGGCAAAAAAGTCTTTATCAACTCTGACTTGACTTCCCAACAACGTGAACAAGAAAAAGCTATCCGTACTCAACTGGAGAATCGAAGATCTCAAAGTGAAACTAACCTGACTATTACACATCGACATGGTACTCCCATTATCATATCAAAAAACCAACAATATGCCTAATTTCACCGAACAAGGAATTCTTAATTTACTTCCAAAACGTTAGAGGCCTTCGCACTAAACTAAATTATCTCTTGGAATCGGTCCCTGGATGTCACTACAAGATTATTGTTTTTGTGGAAACTTGGCTCAATGACGCAATCAAAGACGCCGAGTTGTACATGCAAGATTACAGAATTTATAGAAGGGATCGATCTCTCCAAACAAGTGTTCACTCCAAAGGTGGCGGAGTCCTAGTTGCTCTCCATAAATCCATTAAAAGTAGGCAACTTTTTGTCGATGATAATATTGAAAATCTTTTTGTCATCATCGAAACTGGGAAGGCATCGTTTATCCTAGCTGGTGCATACTTTCCATCTCGGCCCCCACCACTGCCTACGTTTCATTCAGCGAAAATATCGACAGGTTGACTGAGGAAAACTCCCATGCATCAAAAGGTATCCTCGGAGATTTTAATCTACCTCGTGCATCATGGGATAATAACAACTTCAGCTCCGTTGCTAGATCAGTGCTTCCTGCAGCCCCTGCCGAGGTTGATTCATTGGATGTTGTGTCTAATATGTGCGCTTTCCACAATTTATACCAACTGAACACGGTTACGAATCATACCAATGCAATTCTCGATCTGATACTTTTTAAAAAGAACAACTGTGAAGTTCATAGGTCGGACGATTGTATAGTTCCCCAGGATAACTATCATCCTCCATTAGAGATTACTGTGCCCTCTACACGTCCGATAATACAAATACTTAGAACTCTTTTATGCGACGATTATTTTAAAGATTTCAGATCAGCGAACTTTAACTTAATTAATGAATACCTGGGAGCCATGTCCTGGGATGCTCTTCTTGCACAAGCTGATCTGGATGACATGGCAAATATATTTTATATTGCTATTTATTCAGCAATCGAAATATTTGTTCCCCTTAACCGAATTTCCTCACGCAAGTTTCCCAGATGGTTCTCACCAGAGCTTAAGTATTGTTTAATTGAAAAAAATAAGGCACATAAACGCTACAAAAAATCGAAACTTCAGAACGATTATCGTGACTTGTAAAAGATTACTGGCTGAATCAAACACAACTTTTATTGTCTTTACGGAAAATTCCTTGACTACTAATCCTAAGCAATTTTGGAATTATGTTAATTCTAAAAGAAAAGGTCGCGACATCCCCAGTGAACTTCAATACAACGGAAATCACAGTGCTTCCGGAATTAGAAATTGCTAATATGTTTGCTCATTATTTTTCTCAGGTTTATAGTGGTAAACCCTACCTTGACTACCAATGACCACATTTTCGGTACAACACTAATGCCTCCGAGTACAACGTTTCCATATCTGATGTATACTCACATTTAAGCTTCTTAGACATAAACAAGGGACTTGGCCCAGATGGCATAGGTACCTCCTTTACTTCTTAAACAGTGCAGTTTTGTTCTGGCCCGCCCCTTACATACTATTTTTAACCTATCTCTTGCTGAGGGATTTTTTCCTGAATTTTGGAAACTAAGTTACCTAACACCAATTCATAAATCAGGGAAAAAAGACTCAATAACGAATTATCGACCAATTAGCATATTGAGTGTCATTCCCAAGGTCTTCGAGCATATCATAACTAAGTATTTGAACTCATTACTAAGTTCATTTATTGTTTTTAGACAGTCTGGCTCCCAAACTGGAAAGAATACAGAACTCAACTTGCTGGCTTATGTTGAATTCATTTCTGACGCCTTGGAGAGTGGTGGTCAGGTGCATTCAATTTATGCCGACTTCTCCAAGGCCTTTGACAGGATCAACCATGCTGTTCTTTTATCTAGGCTGGGGAGTCTGGGAGTTGGTGGTCCGTTGCACCGTTGCTGTCCTGGATACGATGTTACTTGACTGGGCGCTCCAGATCGTTAGATTCAATAATTTTTAGTTCGAAAGCATACGGGTCCCATCTGGAGTTCTCCAAGGGTCTCACTTGGGTCCCCTTCTCTTTAATCTCTTCATCAACGACTTGGGGTCGCATTTTGAGCACACACAGTTCCTCCTTTTTGCTGACGATTTAAAACTGTTTATGAAAATATCATCACTGGAAGATTGCCTAAAGCTGCAGTCTGACTTGAACAGGTTGGTTGCGTGGTGCAAAAAAAAATCGTATGGAGCTGAATGCTTCAAAGTGTCATTCAATCACTTTCTTCAGGTCAAGGTCGGAAATTAAACAGCCTTATTCAATAGAAAATAATATGCTTATCAATGTTTCCGAAATTAAGGATCTTGGTTTGATTATGGACTCAAGGCTCACTTTTGTTCCTCACATCCGGAACTCCGTTACTAAATCTCTTCAGCTCCTTGGGTTCATAAAGCGTATTACTAGTGAGTTCACAAATGCTAATGCAATTAAACATGCTCATTAATAAGAAGTCATCTCGAATACTCCTTCTGTGTCTGGAATCCTTGCTATAATGTTTAGGAAATTGAGAGGGTTCAACATAAGCTTCTTAAATATATGGCCTTTAAATTTAACACCTCTTAATTAACATATCATCAGCTAGAATCGAATATTCATATTATGACGCTTGAAAACCGCAGGAACCTAAAAGACCTTAAAGTGCTTTATAACTTATTACATAATAAATATAACTGTCCTCTTTTGCTTGATAGAACAGGGCTACATGTGCCTTCCAGGGAAACACGTTTGAGGAATACATTCTCGATACCTCCTCATAGAACTAACTATGGCCTAAATGCTTTTATATCAAGGTCAGGTAGACTGGCTAATGAGCATCCCACGTTTGATTTCTTTTCAAATAGATCGGTTTTTTTTGAAGCAATTACATACTATATTTTGAAGTCTCTAATTTTGCTACAAATATCACAATTTATATCCTCTTCTGTTATTATTTAAACTAATTTATTATTGTTATAAATATGTAACTCTGCGTTAGAATTAAGATTACTTTATGTTTTGTAAAATTGGGCAATGCCCGTTAATAAATAAAAAAAGAAAAGAAATCACCGAAATACATCTTGGCACAGATCTGCATTAATATTTTTGTTGACTATTTTACGCGTGCATAAGCTTTATTCGCTAACGGAATTTGATATACTCTGTATAAAACGGAAGAACAAATTACTTGCTACACATTATTATAATAACATCATAATTAATCTATTTAACACACATTTCTGCACATCTATTGTACAGATCATGATATTATTCATATTTTCTCTATCGTTTTCTATATTATTTATTCAGATATATAAAAGTTTTACTTTGTGCCTATGATTCTATGAGGTAATAAGTTTTTATTGTTTATCTTTTCTTCTAAAAATGCATGTGACTATTGTTTATCTGTCCTAACTTGCTTAATTTTGGATGCTTTTATGTGCAATATTACATTATATTCGGAAGTCCTTGTTATTGCTCTATGTACGGAAATATGAAAGTTGACAGTTGGTAATTTAGTCAATGAATGGCAACATGTTTTGTTGATGCAGTGTAAAACGCAAACTAAAGTCGTGAAAAATTACCAGCCTGGATGTTTATGTGCTTCCCATACTTGGAGTTTTACTACTGATGTATGGGTAACACTGTCTCATCATAATCTAGCAAGGGAGGTTAAGTGTGTAAGTTAGATTTATTTTATTATATCCTAACATCGATCGATATTTTGATAAAACATTTCCTTGGTGCAGTATTTCTGTCCAACAGTTCCCCTCGATTAAGGTAAATTTGTTTAGACTCGACTTAATCATTAATCGCATCCTATACAAATCTGCTACGGTAACAGAAAGCAATAAAACACAATTCTTAATATCAAGAAAGTGTTGTGTGACATGGACAAAGAGGCTGCCCAAAAAAAATTAAATTGTTTATTTCTGTCAAATGCTAGAGTTTTTACCAATTAAGTATTGGATGCTTTAGTGGCAAATGCTAGAAGTCTTATTTTATGGACAAAAAGTATTAATCTGCAGTCTGCAATCAATCAATCAATCAAAATCTTTATTTGTCCACAAACTTACAAGTTAACAGAAATGCAACTAAGTACAATTACCCATAAAAAGGGTGTAGGACATTTCAAAGAAACTATCAACTCCTATAAGTACGGACTACATTAATAATGGTTGAAAGAGAGATAAAAGGAGTGAGCTAAAAATAAAAATTAAGATGGAAAACAGTTAAAAAAACTAAGTCGAACAGCAAAACATACATATCACATACATACAAAATTTACATACACACATGGATGAATCCTATATTAAACAAACAATTTAAACAAATACTGGCTTTTAGAAAAATGTTATTATTCTACTGATGAATATTTGGAAGATAGGACTTTTCTAAGTATAAGCCATACTTAGAAAAGTCCTATCTTCCAAATATTCATCAGTAGAGTAATAACATTTTTCTAAAAGCCAGTATTTGTTTAAATTGTTTGTTTTCCAGAGACCGTACCTCTAAAGGTAGTTTATTAAAAACATTTATAAGATTAAATTGAACATTTTTTTGAATGAAACTAAAATTGCACTTAACATTTTTTAAATGAAGTTTATTTCTTGTATTATGAGAATGTTCTCTGTTACATTCTAGGAAGAGATCAGGATTTTCCTTGACAAAAAGTAGAGCCTCCAGAATATAAGCAGATGGCAGTGTTAAAATGTTACTATCTTTAAATTTTTGCTTACAAGTTTCTGTAATCATCAGGTTATATATATTTCTGATGCAACGTTTTTGAAGGACAGATATTCTACCTGCCTCCGAGCTGTCGCCCCAGAAGATAACTCCATATTTTAGCCGAGAGTGCACATAGGCGTGATAAGCAATTTTTGCGATTTCTTTACTGACATGAGTGGAGATTATTTTTAGTGCATAGCAGTAGGAAGCTATTTTATTTGCTAGATAATTGATATGATGAGCCCAATCCAGCCTATTGTCTACCTTAATTCCTAGAAAAGTTACACAATCTAGAGTTTTAATTTCTTTGTCGTTAAATTTATAAGTTGTTGAACACTGATTTTTCTTGTAGTTAAATTATATCAATTGAGTTTTATCAACATTTAGCAATAAGTTATTGTTGGTAAACCAAACTTCGAGCAGTGAGAGGGTGCTAAAAATGTTGTGAGTCATGATTACATTGTTTTCCGCTGACAGAGTTAAATTTACGTCATCCGCAAATTGAACGGCATTATTCACAATATCTGTCATTTGTGTAGATAATGTAAAGGAGAGGACCCAATATGGAACCCTGTGGAACCCCCCGGCGAACCACCCTTATGTGCGACTCATGTCCAGCATCAGCCACATACTGTTTACGATTGCGACCGGTCACGTATGATTCAAGAAGCCGTAGAGGCACCCCCTTACCCCTTACCCCATACCTTTCTAGTTTTTTTCAGCAGCAAAGTGTGGTCGACACTGTCGAATGCTTTCGACAGGTCAAGACATAATGCCACTGTTTCACAACCCTTGTTTAGAGAGTTTAAAATTTTATACAAAGCTTGGTATATTGCCCTAATAGTTGATTTATTTTTTCTAACCCCATTTTGATAATTAGAGAGTAAGTTCTCTGATTTAAAGTAATTTATTAATCTTTCATATATAACCTTTTCAAACACTTTACTAAAATTGTCTAACAGAGCAATGGGTCTATAGTTTTTAACATCCTTTGCATCTCTTTTTTTTGTAAATGGGTTTTATTTTGGCAACTTTTAAGTCACTAGGGAAGATTCCAGATTCTAAACAAAGATTAATTAAGAAGCTAAGTGGGCTTGCTATTTCCATACATACTGATTTTATTACAGATATAGGAATCTCATCTTGCCCTACAGATTTTTTATTTTTTAAGTTATAAATAATTGAAATTATTTCATTAGGTGAGGTTGGATATAAAAATAATTTTTTTTAAGTGGTTTTTACATGTTTTAGAGCAATATTTATTATTATATGTGTTTATATTAATCAGAATCTCTAAATTACTCTTGTTATTCCCCTGCTTTATACTTTCAATAACTGACTGTTTGTTTTTGTAAAATGCCCTGTACATTGCTTTACAACATTCCACACAGCTTTAAATGCATTTTTGGAGTGGGCTATGTAATCCTTTAAGTAATTTCTTTTTGCCTGTGTAAGAACTTTTTTATAGATAGAAATATGTTTTTTATACTTCAGTAGATCAGATCTAGAGTTGTTTCTTTTTTTATATAAATATTTTTTTGTCTTTGAAGCAGCTTTTATACCACTTGTGATCCAAGATCTGCTTTTTTCCCTTTTGTTTTTAAATTGTTTGTTGGGAAATATTAAGTTTATGGCTTCTAGAAAAATATATTTAAAATTATTACACCCCACGTTAACCTCTGAGGAGTTGTACACATCATACCATGTCTCGTGCTCTAGTAGCTCAGCAAAACTTATCATTTTTGCCTCGGAGTACACTCTCATTTCCACGACTTGTTGTGAGTTCCTCGTATGCACCAGCTCGGAGACCTTCAGAACCTGTCCCTCATGATCAGATAACCCATGATCTAGGTAGGAGTGTGGCACTGCTATTAGTAATTCGAGTTGGTTCGGAAATTTCTTGTGTGAAATTGTAACTTTTCATTAAATCTTAAAGCTGCCTTATTTTAGTTGAGCAGGTCAGAAAATCAATATTGAAATTACCACAGACAATGGTTTTGTAATGTTGGTACTTGCCATTTATATATTCTAAGACATTATTTAAACTATTTGTAAAGACAAAGAAAGATTCTGAACCCAACGAGGGTGGTCTATACAAACAAACAACAATTAATTTTTCATCTTTTATGACTGCGGCTGCATACTCTATGGTTCTCTCAATGCTTCTACTTACAATTTCAGGCTCCTCCATTTCATTAATTCGGCTGGTGGTCAGGAGACATGAGATGTACCATTTCTGGATATTGTGGAAAGATGTTCAAGTTGTAATGTTGATTTTTCGCTTTCCAAAAAGCCAATGTTCGGTCAAACAAACAATTTCTGGACACTCCATTGTCTTCAACAGTACCTCCATATCGTGTAGCTTGTTTTTGAGGCACTGAACATTTTGATGAAACATTACTAATGCCTTTGCCTTTGTCTGTCCTCGGGCCAGCCTCTTCTCACATTGCGTAGGGGTATTCCTTGTGTGTTCCGTTGTCCCATTGGTTTCCACCTTCTCGTCATTATCGGATTGCGTCTGATATTTGTAAAATGGTTAAACATAAGCCCAGATGGCCAGAGGTCTTCAGTCATTATTTAACCTAATGAGTCCTTAGGAATTCCAATTTTGAAAGAGCTGTTCCATCTGTCTTTTCGGGTATAGAGTTTTTCACATATGATATTTTTTACTTTTGTATTGTTTTGAATATATGATACGGGATTATCTGGAACTGTTTCGGGGGTCAAACCCATTACAAATACCCATGCTCTACTGGATCTCTCAGCAACTTTTAGATCTGTGGTATTTTCTCTGGTTCCCATTTGATTGGTTGGGCGCTGGATACTTTGGGGTGATAAGGTAGTGTTTCTGTTCATGTATGTATGCTGTCTGTTGGGGGAAGTTGAGCCTAACGGCAAGTTCGTATATTTTTTTAAGGTGGCTTCAGCAACTCCCTTTTTTACAGTGTTGATTGTCAATAACTGAGTTGGAAGGCTGGATTGTGTTGATAGCAGCAGCAGGTGCTTTGGGGTCAGGACTCTTGTTTTTAATCTCTTCTAGTGTCTCGTTGGTATTGCTCTGTTTAGGAGCGGGATTTGAATAGTTCTTGATATGTCCTTTAATGTTCTTTTCTAGTTCTTTGGTCATTTTGTCCAGTTTGTTTTCAAAAGACTTCTTTAGAATGTTTAAGGAATCCTGAAAACTCTTTTCCTGCTCGTTCTTAATATCATTTAGTTTGTCAGTAAAAACAACTGATATGCCCTCAGTGGTTCCTTTTGCTGTATCAAAAACCCCTGGTATACAGGTTGAGCAGGCAAAAAGCATTGTTCTTTTACTCAGTCTCGTCACATGTGCCTCAGAAGTCGTGAATCCAGAACAGTTTAAGCAAAACTGGTTTTTACAGAAGTCACAGAGAATTTTGAACTTTTTTTCATCTTCATTTATGGTTTTGGTGCATTTATAACATGCCATTTTGTAAATGCAAGAAGAAATTCGGTTTACACAATTTTTGCTTTTGAGGTTAAGTTGAGTTTCTTAAAATTTCCAAGTCATCTCACCACTTTTCAGTGAAAAACTTATTTGTGCTTTAGCAGTAAGCCGTACACTTAAAGGCTTAACTAATATTTTAAAATTTTGAATGCCTACTTTTAAAATTTTATGATAATTTCCACTCTCTGCTATTAAACACAACAGACTTGCGCGGCCATGATGGAATCACACTTCTTTATTGCTTTCCCTTACTAACCAAACTAAAATTTCGAAACAAAACTTTACTTTTAGCCTATCGATGTATTGCACAGATAATTCTATTTTTTTCAATATATTTTTTATTACTTATTATTTTAAAAAATAACAATGTGTTCGCAATATTCCTAAAAGTGTTTACTAATTAAAAATATTTAAAGATTCGAGAAGGAAAATAAAAGGATGTTGGGCAAAGTTGTACTGGTAAAGGTCAACTTCGCCCGGCAGTAAAAAGTATAATTCAGTGCCAATGGACTACTTTGCCCACGTTTCATGTTTTAAAAAAGCATCTTTTATTAGAAAAAAAACGCAAAAAAACTTAAATTTTCGATAATTTTCTTTATTGAAACAGTAGAAAAGTACAAAACTTTAGATTCTGAAGTAAATTTTTTTATAGAAAAACAGCGTAAATATTTTTTGTGCGCTGGGTACAAAACTCCAAACTTAAGACTCAAAAACTTTAATCATCTGAACTAACTTTATACACTAGATATCTGGTACTTGAGAAACCGGGCATAAGTCATATTAACTCTATAACAGCCTTCTGACATATCGGGACATACATGGTCATGGCACCAGAAATAGTGATAACTAGTCGCAATGTATTGCCACTTGGAAAGATGCCAAAGCAGGCCAAAATTTATTGCAGTTTTAAGCCATTCAACAGGCTGCCTAATTTATTAAAGAAAAGTCTGTAAAACTTTTAAACGTAATGTGAAGAAAATTTTATTTAAAAAGTAATTTTATGGTGTAGATGAGTTACTTAACTGCCAGTTTTAATTTCGTGTAATTTGAATAGTGTCAATTCTGGTCCTTAGTACAGGGTGTCCCATTTTCGATGATATTAAGGGGTATCTCACTTACGAGTAAAGATAGAGAGTCGCGGTTTTCGCAATACTGTGCTACTTTTTTGTGAAAAGAACGATTGTATAAACAAAATTTTCATAGCCCGCTTCGTTTCTGAGATACAGGGCGAAATTGAAAATAATGCGTTTTGGGACCCCCTTCGTATCTCCGTTATCCTTTAACATATCGCAAAGCTAAAAAATTGCTCTTATACAGTTTTTGACGTAGAATCCAGTGGCGTGATCAGATTTTTGCCGTGAGCTGTCAATTTTTAGCTATAAATCAAACATATTTTTTTAAATGGAACACCCTGTATATTTTTCTTTCGTTTGATTGGAAATGTTATAAGCTTTGTAAAAATATATAATACATTATATGTATTTTAAACACTAAGCCTAAAATTCATAATTTCACAAAATGTGTCTCTATACGACACTCTTGTATTTTTTTTTATGTAACACCCTGTATATTTTTCTTTTGTTTGAATGGAAATTTTATAAGCTTTATAAAAATATATAATACATGATACGTATTTTAAATAATAAGCCTAAAATCCATAATTTCACAAAATGTGTCTCTATACGACACTCTTGATGAGTATAGTATAAGCATTGTCTTTTAAACGACGGTATAAGTATTAGCAGGCAGAGACTATTAAAAACAATGGAATGGTAATTTTTTTATTGGCAAGACCTTTCAGTGGCAAAATTTATATTTTCTGTGTAATATTGTATTTTTTACGATGACTCAAAATGAAAATTATCAATATTTTGATAAATATCACATGTTAGTCTGCTTTATACAGAGCAATGAAAACTTCCGTGAAGCTTCTCAGCTATATTCCAATAAGTTTGTTGGAATATTTATTTACCTTTTGACATATTTGGGTTTATTTTTTTAAGTATCATTTTAATTTATAGATATTCCAAAAGAAGGCATCCTGATAAAGGAAAAAACTGGTAGAACTAGGAACGTTGCCTCCGCCCTTACCGCGATTTTCCTTATTATACGTTTTTGGTAGGGGCCGGATAAACGTTCCATGTTCTCTTTATTCCGAAAAACATTAAATGACCAGGTTGTCTTCTTTCAGAATATCCATACATTAAAATGATACTCAAATAAAAAATAAACTCAAATAAGTCAAAAGGTAAACAAATATTCAAATAAACATATTGAATAATAGTTTAGAAGCTTCACGGGAGTTTTCATTGCTCTGTATAAAGCAGACTAACATGTCATATTTTTTAAAATATTCCTAATTTTCGTTTTCAACCATCGTAAAAAATACAATATTACACAAAAAATATAAATTTTGTCACTGACAGGTCTTGCCAATAAAAAAATGATCATTCCATTGTTCTGATAATCTCTGCCTACTAATACTTATAACGTTGTTTAAATGATAATGCTTATACTATACCCATCAAGAGTGTCGTATAGAGAGAGATACATTTTGTGAAATTATGAATTTTAAGCTTATTATTTAAAATACATATCATGTATTATATATTTTTGAAAAGCTTATAAAATTTCCATTCAAACCAAAGAAAACTATACAGGGTGTTCCATTTAAAAAAAACATAAGTTTGATTTATAGCTAAAAAATGACAGCTCACAGCAAAAATCTGACTACGCCACTGGGTTCTACGTAAAAAAGTATATAAGAGTCAGTTTTTAGCTTTGCGATATGTTAAAGGATAACGGAGATACGAGGGGGGTCCCAAAATGCATTATTCTCAATTTCGCCCTGTATCTCAGAAACGAAGCGGGCTATGAAAATTTTGTTTATACCATCGTTCTTTGCACAAAAAAGTAGCACAGTATTGCGAAAACCGCAACTCTCTATCTTTACTCGTAAGTGAGATACCACGTAATATCATCGAAAATGGGACACCCTGTACATATGATGGTGCCATTTTAATTTGAAATGTTTCAAAAGTCAAATTTCTAAGATAATCGAGAGTGAGTAGTGGAAAATTAGATATTTGTTCAAGCTCCATTCCTTGCCAATTAGCACGGCGTCTAAAAATGCCCTCATTATTAACTCTAAGCTGTGTAGCATTTGGTTGACGGGCCTTTTCTAACATTTGTTGAGCTAGTTCTGGGATAGCATTTTCAAGATGGATAGTTGACTGACCTAAGCGTGGGATAAGTGAATTCGGAAATGCGTCTCTAAAAAACTTGTAAATACTTTTAATATGCCCATTTCTTGATTCTACGATGCGACGTAACCAATTTTGTAACCAACCTAGGTTTATTGGCTTCTTCTGTGGTTAGTTGGGCTCTATGTCCAAGATGTGCGGGCATTTCCGTTTGAATGCCAATATCTCTTAAAAAGTTTTGAGCGTCTCTATAACCCCTACCCAAGATAAAAATATCTCCTTCAGCAAACCAGTTTCTAAGTTCAGCAAGGTCTTGGTTGTACTCGTGTAAAAGCGTAGCAGCGTCATTGTTGCGACTATCTGTAAAATATGGGCCATGTACTGCTAAGATATATCCATCCGGTGCACATACAACTGTCGGCTTTAAAAGATGGTAACTTTTTGTGTACTGAAAACGACTCACGAAGTACCTGGAAATTACGACTTGTGTGGATTTTGATATAAGTTCCGCCTATAATAGCGATGGACTTTTGAATTTCAGGGTTTTCGTTATACAAGATATTGGAAAAATCGCTTACATGATTATTAATGTATTCGTTTCTATTTTTGTGTCTATAACCCAAATTAAGTGGTGAAATATTAGTATCAAGGCACAATAACACTTTAGTAATGGTGGAACTGACTAACTGGTGAGAAGCATAGTTGAACATGACCCTTAAGAAATAGTCAGAAAGTCCCTGTCGCATTTTGCGCAAAAAACATATAAGTTCTTTCTTAGAAACTGTTCTCTGACAACCATAAAGGAATACTGGATGACATAACTGAAAAAGGTCACGAAATTGAACCTTGGTTAGTGAAGTTAAAGATTTGAATTCATCGTCTAAATAATTTTCTTCATGCTCTAATAAAGATTGAGAACTAACATCACTAAGACATCCCAAGAAAATAGTCAATTCGTTTCCTTGCAAATTGTAAGGTCTTCTTATCCCACGTAAGCCATTTAATAAAAGTTGGAATAACATTCCTCTTGAATCAAGGTGGTCACCACAGACTCGTACGTGAGGAGGAACATATATTTCTGTTTTAATAAAAACATTTGCCCTCAGGCTTGAATATGGTCTTCGAATTCCTTCTAGATTATTATTACCGCATACAAAGCAACATCCAGCACTATTTTTAAAAAGTACCTTAATAATTGTAGGATCTGCATCATTCTGGTATGCTCTAATCTCCTCCAACACGCTCATGTTGCAATTATGACAAAGCCTTGTATTATCATTTACCTCCTGTTCTGGATACTGCAGATCATTCCGGCGACGTTTAGCAATTTCAATATCTTGATTTGCATTTAGAGCTACTAACAAATTTCTTCGAAAATGGTTATCGCAAATATAACAACGAAGTCGAAAGGCCATACTGGTTTTAGCATAAAAAGTCAGAAACTATTGCAGCTTACTGCTTGTTGAAATAACTGCCGATTTTGATTGACAACGTAACTATAGAAACAAATCCATGGATAACTAGATTTTAATAACATAGTGGGTATAGTTTTCTAGGACCTTTAACGAAAGAAAATGTACTTCTACAGAGCTTCGACAAAGTCACCCACAAGCTTGATAAAAAAGAAATAAGGGGAAGTTTGTGTTAGTCACCCTGTAAGTATTAGTTATACCTTTCTTATACAGGGATCTAGAATAGCAATTGAAAGATGACACCAGGACTTTTTTGGTGGACCCATATAGGTAAGCTATACAGAAAATAATAATATGTTACATATTAAACATTTTTCTAAAAAAACTTGGTCACCCTATGCACTATTTATTAACTTGCCCTTGCGGAACTATGAATTGTCTCTCAAATGACACCAAAATTATTTAAGTGTACTAAAAACATATTGAGGTATTAAAAAAAATGCGCGAGTGTGCTATTCACCAATGACCGGACTTATGATCTTTGACACCCTGTACTTTTTATCACATACATACGATCCCTTTTTAATTTTACTATGTTTATTATAGGGATAAGACCTACAAATTATTATAAAATGAACAAAATCTACCGGGATCCATAATACCATATTATCCGTGCGGTATCCTTTGAAGGAATACGTCTGGCAATATGCTGACATGACATTTATGTCAAAATATGTAGATTTATACATCTAATTTTCTGAAATCCCATTAAGCAGTTTGAGCCCGGGAAATCGCACAATACGGCACCGTAACAGTATGAAATAAAAGCTCTTGTGTTGCTGGCCTCGGCTGCGCATCGTCCAGCAATTACCACAATAGTCCAGGAATGCTTTGCTTTTCCTACTAGTTACACAATAGTATATTATTTTATATGGAGGAAAAGTAACTTTTCCTCCAAATAAAATATGCTGTTTTTTCTTCAAATGTCGACAAATTAATGCAAAAACATCTCTTTTTAATAGTAATAACAAAGTATATGTAAACTAGTAAGTTCACTCAGCGGTAAATCCTTTGATGTAATTGTGCCACATTCTTTTATATCAAGTGACAACTGGAGATGACCGATGCGCTGCGTAAGTGTCCGATTGATTCGCGTGGCTTTCTCTAGTCAGAGATGTATTCAGGAGATTGCATGGACTCGTACCGAAAGACCTACTGAATGCCGGCCGGTGAAAAATCAAGTGAAACTGAGCAAAGTTGTAAAAATATTTTCATAGAAGGAAATTGAAAAAAAAATTGCTATACGGGATGTAATTTTTAGGTGATACCACTGTTGCTATCTCAGAATCTAACAAGAATTTAACAACACTGCAAATCGATCTTGAAAAGGCATCAATAATGGCAACTTTCTAATTTAATCAACTTTGTAGCTTTGACCGTTTCAAAGATAGCAATAATAGTGGATTACCTAAAATATATTTAAAAATATATATAATAATATAATAGTTCGGAATCTCATTTTTACTACACTTCTTTGGTTTCATGAAAGTGATCGTTGTGACATGGTTTATGTTTTCGTCTCGCGTTACGGCTTTTTTGTATCGTTGATTGGACGACTAACCAAAACTAACCAAATCTATCAAAATTGGTTGTACCGTATCGGCACCGGCACCGGTTCAAATGACTACAATAAGCTGAGACTAAGTGAAACTAACCAAAACTTGATTCGACGATTAACCAAAGCTAACAAAATCTATTAAAATTGATTAACGTATCGTAACGGGTTCAAATTACTAAAATAAGTTGATACTAACTGAAACTAACCGAAAGTTGATTGGAGGACTAACCCAAACCTATTCAAATTAATTATAACGTATCGGAACAGATTCAAATAATTAAAATAAGTTGAGACTAAATGAAACTAACCCAAAGTTGTTGACGACTAACCCAAACTAACAAAATCCATTAAAATTGATTTGAATGTATTCTGAAAAGCTTGAAATGACTAAAATAAGTTGAGAATAAGTGTAGCTAACCGAGAGTTGATTGAACTACTAACCCAAACTAACCAAATCTATCAAAATTGATTATAAGGTATAGGATGACTAAAAGAATTTAAGACTAAGTGAAACTAACCCAAAATTTATTGGAAAACTAACTTAAACTAACGTATCGTAACGGGTTCAAATTACTAAAATAAGTTGATACTAACTGAAACTAACCGAAAGTTGATTGGAAGACTAACCCAATCTAACCAAACCTATTCAAATTGATTATAACGTATCGGAACAGATTCAAATAATTAAAATAAAATGAGACTAAATGAAACTAACCCAAAGTTGTTGACGAATAACCCAAACTAACCAAATCTACTAAAATTGATTTTAATGTATTCTGAAAAGCTTGAAATGACTGAAATAAATTGAGAATAAGTGTAGCTAACCGAGAGTTGATTGTACTACTAACCCAAACTAACCAAATCTATCAAAATTGATTATAACGTATCGGATGACTAAAAGAATTTAAGACTAAGTGAAACTAACCGAAAGTTTATTGGAAAACTAACTTAAACTAACCAAATCTATTAAAATTGATTATAATGTATCGGAACCGCTTTAAATGACTAAAATAAGTTAAGAATAAGTGAACTAACGGAAAGTTGGTTCGACCACTAGCCCAAACTAACCAAATCTACTAAAACTGCTTATAACGTGTTGGAACCGGTTCAAATGACTAAGGTATAAGTTAAAACTAAGTGAAACTAACGGAAACTTGATTCGACAATTAACCAAAACTAACAAAATCTAATAAAATTGATTATAACGTATCGTAACGGGTTCAAATGACTAAAATAAGTTGATACTAATTGAAACTAACCCAAAATAGATTTGAGGACTAATCCAAGCTAACCAAATCTATTAAAATTATTTATAACGTATCGGAACCGCATTAAATATCTAAAATAAGTTGGGAATAAGTGAAACTAAACGAAAGTTGAATCGACAACTAACCCAAACTAACCAACTCTATTAAAGTTGATTATAACGCATCGGAATCGGTTCAACTGATTGAAATAGTTAAGACTAAGTGAAACAAACCAAAAGTTAAATCGAGGACTAACCTAAACTAACCAAATCTATTAAAATTTATTATAATGTATCGGAAACGCGTTAAATGACTCAAATAATTTGAGAATAAGTGAAACTAACCGAAAGTTGGATCGACGACTAACCCAAACTAACCAAATCTATTAATATTGATTATAACATATTAGAACCGCTTTAAATGATTGAAATAAGTTGAGAAAAAGTGAAACTATCTGAAAGTTGAATCGACGACTAGACCAAAGTAACCAAATCTACTAAAATTGATTATAAAGTATCTGAGCCGGTTCTAATGACTAAAATAAGTTGAAACTAAGTGAAACTAACCAAAAGTTGATTGAACGACTAACCGGATTAGGTTGGTTAGTTCGGGTTAATCGTCGATTCAACTTTCGGTTAGTTTCACTTAGTCTCAACATATTTCAAATATTTGAACCGGTTCTAAGACGTTATAATCAATTTTAATAGATGCTATTAGTTGGGTTAGTCACCAAATCAACTTTGGGTTAGTTTCTCTTAGCCTTAACTTATTTTAGATATTTGAACCGGTTCCGATACGTTATAATGATTTTATTACATTTGGTTAGTTTGGG
>MU187982.1:29967-62465 GCA_016904865.1 Pissodes strobi | reverse complement strand
GCCAGCCAATACAATGCAGCCCCTCTTGTCACAAACTGTCATTGATCAGCTCCAGACTTTGACTTTGAAATGACGCATTTATAGCATCTGGACTGTGGTCATCTATGCAAGTGGAAGTGGGGACGTTGCTTATCTTGTAATGATAACAACATAATTCTCGAACATAAACATAAAAGTAAGCGATTTTTGCAGAAATTACTATTAGGAATTCGAAGAGGTAAAATTTAACTAGATTTGAAAAAATGGCTTGTTGCCTAGCTGACAACCATATAGTTATAGCAGAGACAAGGGTTATAGAAACTATTTTTTAAGAGACAAAACAAAAAATAAACAAATAGGTTATGTTATGAAGAACGCTTTTTGATTTTGACAGTAGACTTTTCCGCATAGGAGAGTGTCGCGGCCGTGTCGATCAACGGGACTGTTAGCGCTTAAAAGCGATAGCGTAATATGCTAAGTGCTGATGAACATAGCCATTGTAACTTAATTAATAGGCAACGTTCGAAAATTGTCAACAAAATGGCGGACGGGAATACCTATGTATGTACTGATTTACTTAAACTGTAGCATTTTGTCCCTGGACAGGTAAACTGCCATACCAGGATAGATATTTTAGGTTGACAATGAAAAAAACATAAAAAGGTAATTAAGAACGTGCATCATGTGAATGCTAAAAACTGCCTGCAACGTAATTGCTCCGAGAAAGTAGGTTGGTCCAATAAATGGCATAGGCTCAAAAGGTCTTTAAAACAAGCGAGTTTCGCTAAAATTCGGTTAGTTTGTTGTTTGCTGTCAACTATTGTGCCAACAATCAAGTTGACAATCAATGTAGGTAAGTACGAAAGGTACTGCTCAGAAGTAAACTTGAGTCAGTTTCTTGTTCACCTAGTTTGACAAGTGCTTGAGAAGGTTGACAGCTGTAATAAAAGGAAGTGTGTTCCTGATAGCAGTGTTTTCTCTGGCCGAGTTCCGTTACAATACAAAAATATAGAAATACGAAAATACGATTGTACGAAAACAGGAAAATACGAAAATGTAAGAAGGCATAATGCAGCAATGCTGATATGCAAAAATATAACACATTTTCATCATACTCATATATTTCCCAAGTGCAGGTTTCAATACATGAAAGACTACAATTTTAACAAATGATTAAACTCATTTTATAATAAAAGACTATTATAAAATGTTAAACTCTATAAAATAATGAAAAGGGAATACCATCTCGACTTCTGCGGAGTCATGTTTATTATCAGCGTGACTATCCTGACTATGCAACTATTTCTGTGATTTAAACGACATAAATTTTGGCCAGTTTAGTCTAAACAGTCTTTTCACAGTTGAAAATATCATCAGCACAGTGAAGCACACTACAGATTGAATTACAATCAATTTTTGTTAAATCTGATTTCCAAAATTTTGGGAGGCTGAGCGTCAAGTTAGTTCTCCATCTATTTTTCCCTAGAACGTTGGTATCAAAACGGCATGATTCAAAATATCATCGGCACTGTAAAGCACACTTTGAGTACAATAAGTGGTTACAAATTTTTCAGGACATTCGAATGTGGAGAGGCCAACTTGCCCCCATCATTTTTTCCTTATAACTTTGGTATCGAAACGGCACAGTTCAAAATATCATCGGCATAGTAAAACACACTTTGAGTACAGTAAGTGGTTATAAATTTTTCAGGAAATTCGAATGTGGGGCAGAAAATGGTCGAAAATTAAATTTTTGAGAAAAACCTAATCCAGCACAGTTCAGCACACTGCCGATTAAATCAAAATTCATTTTTGTATGATCTGATCTCCGAAATATTGGGGGGGAGGGGGCTGAGCGTCAAGTTAGCCCCCCATCTTATTTTTCCCTATAACTTTGGTATCGAAACGGCACATTTCAAAATATAATCGGCACAGTAAAGCACACTTTGAGCACAGTAAGTGGTTACAAGTTTTTCAGGAAATTCGAATGTGGGGGGCCAACTTGACGCACCCATTAACATTATACGTCATCGGAATATCACAGTTCGAACGGAATCATAGAACGTTTTCACGCTACTTTAGCGGATTCGTTACGGTGTTATTTGATTGACCATAACACTTGTGATTTAAAAGATGCATTATTAGTCGCAATTAATTCATATAATTCAAGTCAACATAGCTCTACCGGATTTGCACCCAACGATTTAGTATTTCCTTTTAGAAATGGTAATGAGCTTAGTCAACAGCAAAATTTATTTTTTAAAACTATTGAAAAGATAAAAATAAAGCAAGTTGGGAATAAAAAAAAGCAAAAAACCCATTTCGACCGGTTTAAAGCAAACCAACAAAGTAAAAACTTTGAAATTGGACAAAAAATCCTATTGAAGCGACCAAAAAATCCGAATACTCCCAAAAGGGTGATTTGTACAGGGCCCTACGAAATTCTAAGTGTCAATAAAAATAATAAAACACTAGAAATTTGTCTTGACAATAACGTAGTTCGTAAGTTTCATTTTAATAATGTTAAACCTTATCATGAATAATGAGTTTCAAATGAATGAGTTTTTGTTATTGTGGGTTATCATACAGTCAAGCTCACAAATGCATCAACTCGTTATTTTGAGAAAAATGCCTCACTGACATGAACTTTCTTGTTTCATGAAAACAACCAACATGGAAGCTGCTAAAGCAAGACGGCAAGTACGGCGACCACAAGCAACCCCATGGTCTTCTTCTCAGGAGGGAGGTGTTACGTCACTCGACCACCAACGATGCTTCTGAAAATTTCCTTATCGCAAGTTCGTCAAATTATAAAACTGTTGACTACAGTAATATTTGTTATGCGAATTAATATATATTATACCTACTTTAGTTTTAAGATTCAGATTTAATTCATTAATTGTACCGCCGCAGAACAAACAAGTCTTTAATTATTTTTGTTAGTAATAATAGTTATTTGTTTTACTAGGCAGCAAAGTAGTAGATTGACTGCCGCGGCTGATAGTTCATAGCCGAGCGTAGCGAGATAAGGAATTCAGCTAAGGCAGTCACTCTACTTTGCTGCCGAGTTGAACATATAATTTTTTCTCCGATTGTTTATAATGATATATGTATATTGTATATTTGCAAATTATTACAATTCCCACAATCTTTTTATTTTTCCTGTAGTTATAAATTAAGACAAAATTTGATAGAAATCGCAATTGTTGGAACGGTTGGTTGCTATGGAAATGTATATGTCCATAATAATTATAGTTTGACAACTTATGTCAGACGTTTTATTCCCATGGAGACTAATCACTTTGCTGCCTAGGCAGCAAAGTACTTACTTTGCTGCCTGGACAGAAAAAGTAATACTTTGCTGATTGATATGGGTCTGCAAAATTAATATTTGCTGTCAATCGGAGAAAAAATTGTTTTTGGAAAAAGCCACTCATTTTCCATATCCAACACCAAAACTTACATGCAATCATTCCCTGAGAAGAAATTCTGTGTCAAATCGGATCAGGCGAATAGAGGCAGTTGGTTTGATAATGATCTTAAGGATATGAGAGAACATTTACATCTGTTAAATGATATATGTAAGCAATACAATCGAGTGAATGATTGGGTAATATATAAAACATTTAAAAAAAACTATAAAAAATCTATCAGGGAGGCAAAGAGATTGGCAAATGATAGGGCAATAAACTCTTCAAGTCATCCAAGCAAATGTATGTGGCAAATTATAAATTCAAAAAGAGGTAAAGTAACTAATACAAAAAACACCAGCTGTCATATACTGCCGCAAGAATTTAACAACTGCTTTTCCGGTGTAACAAAAAATCTCATGAGGGACATGCCTCAGGAGACTAGTGATCCTCTCTTGCATCTCAACAAAATAAAAACTTCATTCCAATACTTTGATTATCAAGAGATCACTTATATAAAAATGAGGGAACAATCACACAATTAAAGAACAAAAAGAGAAATCATAAAGTCAGTAAAAGATTTAATTTATATTCCACTCACCAAACTTATTAATCAGTGTGTTCGTGAGAGCATCTTTCCAGGCGCTCTAAAAAAAGCTTTAATAACACCAGTATACAAGAAAGGGGATAAATCACTGGTTGCTAATTATAGGCCAATTTCTTTGCTCCCTGTTATATCCAAACTTTTTGAGAAGATCATGGCGACACAGATAGTGGATCTATTTGAGACCCATGGGCTGTTTAGCGACCGACAATTTGGATTCAGACAGAGGGAAAGCACTGTCCAGGGAGTGTTGGACCTTCTAGAGGGGGTAATGGACTCATTTGAGGGTATGGAGTACTTTGATGCCCTGTTTTGTGACATCAGCAAGGCTTTTGATTGTGTCACACATTCTCTTTTATTAAAAAAATTAAGATTCTACAACTTTGGAGAAGATAGTATTAAGTTGACGCAGTCGTACCTTGCTGGGCGTTACCAAGCAGTGAGGTTGGATGGTGTGACCTCTGCGGAATCGCTTCTGGATGTTGGTGTGCCACATGGGTCGATCCTTGGTCCAATTCTCTTTCTGATTTTCATTAATGACCTACCTCTCTGCTGTGAGGAGGCTAAATTTGTGCTGTTTGCGGATGACACAACAATTGCTGTAACTGAGGAAACAGAACAGGAGGCTAGGGAAAAACTATTGAAGGGACGCGAGGCGGTGGAGTCTTGGTTCCTTTCAAATCGTCCGTTGCTTAATGCTGAGAAGACCCAAATTATAACTATTTACCCTAAGAGATAATGGTAATTCTCCTCTGGAATCAGTCAAGTTCCTTGGCATCTGCCTGAACTCCAGATTAATCTGGCAACCTCACGTGGAAATGGTGTGTGCAAGACATCGTACGAGTGTTTTTGTTTGCGAGGTCTTGTAGGTTGTGTATCACAGGAAACACTTAGAACTGCCTATTTTGCGGTATTTAACAGCAAAATGGTATATGGAATATTGGCTTGGGGAGCATCAGCGCATTCTGCTAGCGTCTTTGGCTTACAAAGGAGAGCTATGAGGCTTATGGCTGGCTTATGATACAGGGAGGATTGTAGGGCTTCATTCGCTGAGTGGGGTGTATTGAATTTTCCCTCTGTGTATATTCTTGAAAATCTGTTGCATGTTAAGAGTGGACTGGCCGGATATGGGACTCATGAAGACCTACATGACTACAATACTAGATCTAGAGGTGATTTCGTCCCGTCTTATTGCAGGCTGAAAAGGTGCCATAGGAGACCTGATTTTATTGGTGTGAAGTTTTTTAATAAACTTCCCCAAGAGATTAGAGAACTTCCTATGCAAAAGTTTAAAAAAGCACTCAAAAGCTTCTTATTAGGGAAAGCATTTTGTAGTACAGCAGAATTTCTTAATCTTGATGTTTTAATATTTTAGTGTTATATGTTATTTTAATTATTCCATTAGGATATTTTATTTTTAATGTAGTGTTTTATTTGACATTATTTTTTTTAAAAACCTTTCTACTATTAAGTTTTAAATTTATGAAAATTGAGTACAGTAGAATTTTATAGTACTAGAATTCCTTAATCTTGACGTTTTAATATTTTAGTGTTGTATGTTACTTTAATTATTCGATCAGGATATCTTATTTTTAATGTAGTGTTTTATTTGACATTATTTAGAAAAAAAAACCTTTATAATATTGCGTTTTTAAATTTATGAAAAAATTTACATTATTTGTAGTGTTAGTTATATATATTTTCTTTGACGTATGTAAGTGCTATTTGCACATTTTGACATAAATAAATTCGATTTGATTTGATTTGATTTGAATACCCCAGCAGTTTTCCCAACTTTCTGGAAGCATTCCACCCTTTTTCCCATTTACAAGTCCGGCGATAGGACCGAAATCGGTAATTACAGAGGTGTATCAATGCTATCCACGTTGCCGAAGATTTTGGAATCAATTCTGACAGATGAGATCTTCCGTACCTACAAAAGCTACATAACCGAAAATCAGCACGGTTTTTTCCAGGGGCGTTCAGCAAATTCCAACCTAGCGGTGTATCAAAATTTCCTAGTTACCAGTCTGGAGATGGGAAAGCAAGTCGATGTTATATACACGGACATATCTAAGGCGTTCGATAGTGTTTGCCATGAGCTGCTTCTCATAAAGCTCTCAAAGATTGGAATTGGCTCTCACTACTTGAACTGGGTTGCAAGCTACCAGTCGGATCGTCGGCAGCGTGTACTCATGGGCGGGGCTACATCTAAGGAGATCCAGGTGTTGTCGGGTGTTCCTCAGGGGTCCCACATTGGTCCAGTTCTGTTTTCCCTATTTGTCAACGACATCTCGTCATGTTTTGAAGAATCGGACTTTCTTATGTACGCCGATGACTTAAAATTTTATAATATTGCGGAAACATCGTCCACCGGACTCCAACAAGATCTGGAGCGCCTGGTTTTATGGTGCAAGAAAAACTGCCTAAAACTGTATGTCAAGAAATGTAAAAAAATGAGCTTTTACAAGGGGATGAATCAAATTGACCACAATTACACCATCGATAGTGAGACTCTGGAATTGGTAACTGTCTTTAATGATCTAGGGGTGTTGTTTGACAAAGATCTGTCATTCACTTTACATGTGGATCAAATAGTTTCGAGAGGCTTACGGCTGCTTGGATTTATAAAGAGGAACACTGCACTGATGACGGACACCAGGGAAATTACGACACTTTACAACTCTCTAGTGTGCAGTATACTTGAATACTGCAGCACCATTTGGTCCCCGCAGTACCAGTGTCACATATCTAGGCTCGAAAGGGTGCAGAATCAATTTGTTAAATATTTATTGTATAAACATCGTTTCCCCTATCGCGATTTGTCCTATGACACTAGACTCCTGCTCTGCGGTCTTAAATCGCTGCAAGCTAGACGAGAGAACCAGCTTCTGTTTTTTCTTCATAAACTGATCAACGGGAAGATTGATTGTGCCGATTTACTGAGACTCCTATACCTCAAGATACCAGCGAGAACTTTAAGACACCAACAACTGTTCCACCAACATTATCACCGAACCAACTACGGACAAAGACCATTTGTGGATCGAATGGTTACAATGTACAACGACAAGTTTAACCACCTAGATATTTTTAACATAAGTCTCAACTCACTGAAGCGTATTGTGTCTTGAACTTTTTTTTTATTCTTCTTACACGTTTTATTATCGAATATGTATTGAATGTTAAGTGTTGCAAATGTTTTAAATAATGTCCTACGATTAATTGTTTTAACTCTTTTCGTACCATTTGGAGCTTTGCTCTGTGGTGTGCATGTAAGTACTAAATAAATAAATAAATAAATAAATAAAACTGAATTTCTGAAAGGTTCTTTCATATATACTTCTGCTTGTATTTACAATGGCCTACCTGCAAATATTAATAATATTTTAACCCTTAAGTAGGCGCGCTTACTTTTATAACGCAAGTAGTCGCGCGGGGGTACAAATGACCCCCAAAGACAGTGGCGGCGATAAGGGGCCCGCAGAGCCCGCCGTGCGGGGGGGCCCAGTTCCGGAAGGGGCCCCTTCGACTTCCTTACTAAAAACTAAAATTCTTAATGGTCCAAAATAAATAAATAATTAACTGATAACAAGAAAAGAAAAGGGAGTCCTGTATATAATATTATTATTGTTTATTAAGCAAAATGCTTATTATGATTACTCTTACCAAAGTTAACGGAACAAAGAACAAATAAATTTAAATCTCGCCGAGCGGACGAGTGTCGGCGTTACCGTCAGCAAAAAAAAACAGTGTTTGGGTTCCTTTGCCGATCCGATTATGATAAAGTATATAGTATACATTATACAAGGAATAGAATAGTATATTATTTTATATGGAGGAAAAGTGATACTTTTCATGGCGCGCTCGTGTTTAACAGCCGAACGGAGTGAGGCTGGTGATAGAGAGCAAGCCATGAAAAGTAACTTTTCCTCCAAATAAAATATGCTGTTTTTTCTTCAAATGTCGACAAATTAATGCAAAAGCATCTCTTTTTAATAGTAATAATAATAATAATTATTAAAGATAAGTGGGTTCGCAAGGCGGCTTAGACCGGTGTCGGTGAATAGGCACAGGTTGTTGCTATAGTAATGTAACTTAAAGCTGTCTGTCAACAATAGTTATTTTTTTAAGATTGCGTCTCCGATTGCGTTTTAATTCCGTATTGATAAGCAGTTATTGTGTAAGTTCGATTAAATAATAACCAATTTGTTCCTAAATTAGTGATTTTTAGAAATGCAGTCACAAATTGAGTGACAAATACAAGTTGTAGTTTAATAAATCTTGAGTTGTTGACGCTTATTTTGTTGTCTGTTTGTATTGTATCTATGTTGCTATGACAACACTTTTACCTCCGCCGGCGGAAAAGTGAAAAGTAAAGCTCCGGCGGAGGAAAAACGAAACTTCACGGCCGCCTACACAGTCGAGTAATGACGGATTTACTGACGTTTGAAGAAAAAACATTTTGCGGCACCTTTGATGACTTATTTATTAAAAGAGAAATGCCTTGAGGCGGTCCAGGCGGGCCTATAGGAGATTGCCGGTAGGAGGGTAGGACAGTTTTTAATATATTTTAAATAGTAAAATGATTAGTTTGTCGGATTACTTCCCTTACCGAGGTCCGTGTGCCGTGTTATCGCTTTTTTTTTCAAGTAGATACGTGGGCACGCACATGATTTTTGCGGATATTTGGTGCAATCGTTGATCTTTGGTGAAATATTTGATATTTTAGTAAAAAAATAATAATGGCTGATAAAGCTAGGCAGTACCTCAGTGGTGCTAAAAAGCGGAAACAAAAGACAGAAAAACTAGAAGCAGCTAGTAAATTGCCAAAGATTGATGGGTTTTTTAAAGTGTTGAGTGAATCGAGGACAAATCAGGAAAATGTAGATAAAAAAGACGATTTTAGAGAAGAGAACATCTCGCAAAAAGTTTTTACGGGAAACAGTAATCAGGATCAGGCTTCAACCTCAAAATTCAATCCTGAAGTCGTAAATGTTGAAGGTCTGGAACAGAGCTGTGAAGCAACTGAATTAAATTTAAACACTCAAGAAGCGACCATATTCGAATGTAATGAGTCGGTGCCATTTAATACGGATCGAGCGCAGTTGCCCAATGTGCTGAGTGATGAAATTAAGCGAAAAATTAAACTTTCAGGCCCAAATAGACCTATGGGACCGTTTGTTAGAAATATACATACAAACAGGTCGTTTAGTGTTGAATATTACTACACAACCACTAAAACTGGACAAAAAATTGATAGATTTTGGTTATGCTACTCCCAAATTTTAAATGCAGTTTACTGCCAACCTTGTTGGCTATTTTGTGATAGGGAGCAATCGCATGCGTGGTGTGATGGCACTATTAGTGATTGGAAAGGACTGAGCAAAAAAATTAAAATACATGAAGAGAGCGCCGCTCATATGCGTGCATGTATTACATACATGTCTTGGGAAAAAAACAAGACTGTAGACAAATTTATTCGAGGATCACAAGAAACCATTAAAGAAGTTTTGATACAACGCGAACCCTAGCAATTTGTAGTCTACCTTTTCGGGGCCATCACGAGAATGTTTCTGAAATCGGACCTCGAAGTGGTAATTTTTTGAATATTATCGATTTGCTGTCACGATATGATCCTTTATTAAAGTCGCATATAACAAATAAAAATAATCGCAATAAATACTTACATCATCATACGCAAAATGAAATCATAACATTGATGTCAAACTCGGTGGTAGAAGAAATAGTTAGCGAAATTTCTAAAGCCCCCTTTTTCTCCCTAATCGTTGATACAACCCAGGATATATCAAAGAAGGATCAATTAAGTATCATTATTCGTCATGTAGAAGTTGACCTAGATCATGATAAATCTATTGTAGGCAAAATCCAAATAAAAGAATCATTCCTTGGATTTATAGAAATAGACGACCAAGGCGCCAACAATTTTGAACAAGTTATATTAAGTAAATTAAGGCAACTGAAAATTGATATAGGGAAATGCCGAGGTCAAGGATATGACGGGGCTTCTAACATGAGTGGGAAATATTCTGGACTTCAAGCAAGAATTAAACAAATAGTACCAACTGCTGATTTTGTCCACTGTTCGGCACACAATTTAAACCTGGTGTTGAACGATTCAGTGCAACATGTCAGCGAAATTAGAAATTTCTACGGATTGCTTGAAAATATATATTTGTTTTTCAGTAAAAGTTTGCCACGCTGGCAAGAATTCAACAAATCTAAAGAAGAAAATGGAATGATTAAAAAAAAATTGAAAAGATTATGCCCTACACGATGGTCGTCTCGTTTTGATTGTCTGAGTGCTATAAAATATAACTATAAATGCGTGATGCAATGTTTGTCAACATTTACTTTAATTTGCAAAAAAACAGACGACAGAATAGAAGCAAATTCCTTGAAAAAAAGTATGGTTAGCCTCGATTTTAGCAGTTTAAGAAACAATTTCGAAGCATTGTGTGCAGAAGCAACCAATTTGGCGACATCGTGGGACATTCAGCCAACATTGAACCCTAAGCGTCAAAGAATGGTCAAGACATTTTTTGATGAACTCGCATCTGACACCAAAATAGAAGATTCTCTAAGAAGATTTCAAATTAAAGTCTTCTACGAGTCTCTTGATATAATAATTAATCAACTCAGGACACGCTTTATCAGCATGCAGGAAGTAATGAGCTATTTTTTATTTTTAAATCCAGATGGTTTCGTCAAATTATCTACCGAAGAAATTATAGATCATGCCGAAAAAATATTGGAAAAATATGGAAATGACTTCTCGAATAATTTATCTACCCAACTAATAAACTTCAAAAGTGTATTTTCAAATGAAATTCAAAAAAAGAAAACAATCTATGAATTGGCCACATATTTCATATCAGAAAATAGATGTATTTTGAGTAGCCTTCCCGATATTTGTTCGTTGTTTCAACTTTTTTTTTGCATTATTTTGGCAACCGCTATCAATAAATTGACGAAATTTAGTATACGTATATTTTTTTGCAAGAAAAAATAATCTTTAGACGTAATGATCATATTTTGCTCAGATGCGCATAAAGGAGAGGGTGTCAGTGTGGCACGTCTACCCCCAAATATTATGTCCCATATAATGTACGCCCCTGAGCAATATATGACCGTTACGTCTAAAGATAATTTATTCTTGCTAAGGAACAATAATTTATTGATAGCGGTTGCCAAAATATTGTCAAAAATGTCAATTAAATTATGCCCCTTTAAGCGACTGTAGCTCCTTAAGGGGGCATTTGTGGACACATGTTATATAAGGTTTTCTACTTAAAATACTTTAAAATAATATTTTCTACGACCAGTTTTCGTTTAGTACACTCAAGGCGAAACAGTCTGTATAATATAGGAAATGATATCCCATTTGTAAAATAAAATTAATGTGACACGGTTAATTTTCCCTTAGTTATCTCATAAATAAAATATTTCCCAGTGTAGGTAGAAAAAGTTGAAATAAAATTAACATATCCGAGCTCTTTTTATACAATTTAGCAACTTAGGTAAAATTCTATTTCCAGATTTTTTGCCACATGTATAAATATTTTGTCAAAATTTGGCGGGAGGGCCCCCGAATCCTTATCGCCGCCACTGCCCAGAGATAAATAAATAATAACTAATAAATAATTATTTTTTCTAAATTTTTTTATCCTTGAAAAAATACTGTTACACAATGTATGTTGGTCATCTCTTTATTAATATATTTAAAAAAACACTTAAAAAAAATAAAAAAAAATCGAAAATTTATTATTGATTTTTTGTAATGAATATATAGTTGTGCAGTTTTAGGAAGGTACTAAAATGTCCATTATTTATTTATACAAAATGTTAGAGGTATCACGAAATTTACCAGCCTGGGGGTCAAATTGACCCCCGCGCGCCTGCTTAAGGGTTAAGTCTAATGTTAGAAAATGTTTGGAGACTAGTGATAGATTAATACGGGTGTGATTCTGGTATGGGACTTTAAATTATTTTTGTTTTGTGTATGTTTGCTTTAATGTTTGTCGTATTTTTAGGAAAATTTATTCATATTATTTTGTGGTGGTTATTAAAATACGCCCAGCGGTACTCTCCACCTTTGTATGGTTTATTTATTGCATACAATAAAGATTATTTTTTTTGATTTTTATTTTTATTTTCCTAAGTAGAAAGTTTACAATGGCCAGTTTGCTACTTAAACTGGTAGTATGGGGCTTAAAAGAGAGCTCTTTATCCAGTAAAAATTTAGTTTCTGATGGTTTATTATCTGTAGATTGTTTTTTTTTTTAAATTAACCCTCTTATTACTACAGATAACACTACCAAATTTCAACACAATAAGTAAAAGGATATTTAAAATATTAATAAAAAACTCGATTTTTTTTAAAAAGTGTCTTGGAAACTATGCATATCCGGACCGCATTTAAACATTCCGGTATAGGATTCGGCACTTGGGTAAATTTCATTGGTCGATTTGCAAACGGGTAAATTTCATTGGTCGATTTGGATTCTTTTCGCCAATTAAAGTGGAGTGCCGAAATCGGTACCAGAATGTTCCAACAGTGCTGAAACACAGGTCGGAATGTTGATGAAATAAACGTTCGTAAAATCTAATATTTCACTTCACGCATGGCCCTCCGCTCGCTTCGCTCGCTACGGGGGCTCAATGAGACAAAACTAACCAAGGGCTAACCCAAGACATGCCCGAAGTGAAAACGTTCGTAAAAATGATACAAAACTAACCAAGGGCTAACCCAAGCCATAAGCCATACCCAAAACATGCCCAAAGTGAAGAAAAAAAAACTGTTTGAAAACATAACGTTCAAAAAATTTAAAAAAGCGGCGGGAATCGAACCCGTGACCATCGGATCAGAGGCTAACCATCTATACCACTGCGCCACCACGTACTTGGAAACAATTGATTGCACCATTAAGACGTGGGTAAACTAGCAACATTCATCAACATTCCGACCTGTGTTTCAGCACCGTTCTAACATTCTGGGTCCCTATTCTCCACTCGGTAGAATGATCATTTCGTGAGAACATCGCCTTCCGTTCTCTTAAAAAATTAATGTGATGTATTCTTGAACTCAAGAGAACGGTCACTTCTCATGAAAATCAAGAGAACGTGCTTCTCTTGGTTAAAAGCAATAGAAAGCCTTCATATTGAGAGAACAAATGCGCCATAGTGCATTGCGCAATTAATTTCGCCTTTTTATTTTTAATTTTAAAGTATTTTCAGGCCTAACATAACTTGTATTTTGTGGTTATCGTTTATTTGGGAGTTTTGTATTATTTTATTTAATATTACCAGTTATCACAATATGGATTTGGAAGAAGTATATTGATAATCCAGCAGCTTATTGATAATTTCGTAGAGGCTGAAGAGGAAGTCATTCGACTCCCACGAAAATTTTTAATTAACGAGAACCTGTTTCCTTTTTCCGATGAAACGTTCATCAAAAATTTTCGTTTAACTAAATAGTTAACAAATCAGTTAAGTCTATTTAACTGCGCCTTCAAGACAATCAGCCCTGAGTATTAAGACACAGGTGTAAAGTGTATTACACCCACCGATCTATGGAGATCGGTGATAACACCCCAAAAGTGATTCTCATATTTTGCTACTGTTTCTTAGATTTTAGTGTTTTTACACTTTGTTGGGCATGGCACCTACCAAGAAGGTGTCGGGAAAAATATTTTTACAGGCATCAGCCAAGCGAGTGTGAGTCGCTGCATTCATAATAATAATAACAAAATGCAAATTATAAAGCTCAAAGAGTTAGGTTAACAGAAACAGATGTAGGTTTGTAGGTCGCTTAGATTAGGAACCTTGTCTAAGGTAGGTTGTTATACAACAAAAATGTTAAAAAAGTCTACTAAAATAGTTCTAATATACCACTTAGTTTGGCAACATCGCTATGCAAGCTTATGAGAATGCAATCGTTCAAGAATACCGAATAAAACGACCGGGAGAACCCGATCGGTGGTGGGATACTTCCCATCACATACTGGAACTTTCACATCTCGCAACTTGGAGAATAGGGGTCCAGGTAGGGGTGTTCGATTCTCTCCAAGAGATCGATATTTTGAATCGATTCGAATCGGATGTCACAGAATCGATTCATAAAAATATCGAAGGCAAATAATCGATATTTTAAAAAATCGATCTTTTTTTTTATTTATTTATGTATAGATCACAGGAATGGAGGTTTACGTGTAAAAAAATGTGGAAAAAACGTAAACAGGCGTAAAAATTATAGAAAATGTAAACAATGTGTAAAAAATTTCAAATGTCAGAAAAACTTAACCTATCTAATTTCGGTTTCTCGTTTTTTTTCAACAAACGCAAACATTGGGCGGGTTTTGGAGCCTTTGTTTACTATTTCAGAATGGCTAATTTTCACTTCACGCATGTCCCTCAGCTTGCTTCGCTGGCTACGGGAACGCAACCAAATGCCCAAAATGACGAAACATTTTACAAACATAACTTCAAAAAAAAAAAAAAACATGCCTCGCCACTGCCGGGACTTGAACCTGGGATGCCGTATCACACACATACACATACCATCTAACCATTGGACCATTAGGCATGTAAACAAACGCTTTAAGTCCCGCTCAGTTGTTTCGACTTAATACTAAACGGAATGCATCTTGAAAACTAGCCGCTAATTGATGCATTCAGCAGCGATTTTCTATTCGAGGCTGTGGCTTTAGCAGTACATATTTATCTATACGTTATCTGTACCAGACTGACTGTAAAAAAAAAACAAGGATAATAACATAGTTGCAATGCTGCAGGAGGCTTATTTTATTGAGAAAATAAAATGTGGACGTCATAAATTTGTCTAAGATCATGAAGATTAAGATCGTAGAATCGATCTGGTTCTAAAAAAATCGATTCTTCAAAAAATCGAATGTGTTAAAACCGATTTAAAAAATCAGAAATCGTATCTAAAAAAATCAATCTTTTGAAAAATCGATTTAAATCGCACACCCCTACATTCTGGTACCGATCTCGGCACTCCGCTTTAATTAGCGAAACGAATCCAAATCGACCAATGAAATTTACACGTGGTGCCGAATCCTATACCGGAATGCTTAAATGCATCCGGACCCAGGTTCATATGAATTTTTTTTACTCCTGAAATTATTCGAACGGTATTTCCGGACACCCTGTATATTTGATATTCAGATTTTTGATATATTACTAAAAATTGCATAAACCAGTGCCGTTGTTTTAAAAGATTATAACAATTAGTAAAAAGACGAATTTTTCAACGTCCTGTATATCCGAAATAGAACATTTTCGGACACAAGTTTCTATGAACCTTTTTTTTAACTGGTAAATACGCTGCTGAAGTTTCTCCAATACTATTTCGACCACCCTATATATACCTGCAGAGCGCATGGCTCCTAATAGGACTAAGTTCCCTTGTTTAAATCTGATTCTAATTAATTAGATTGAAGCCATCCATCCATATACCTCTGGGTACTTTCCAACAACGTGTTCTTATAACATAACCGAAGCAATTTTTCTAACCGTCTAAAGACGGAAATTATTTGGAAACAATATAAACAAATTTGCTATCACTCACGCACACTGCAATCAGTAACTTATACACAATATATTTAAGCATGGCATGCTTACGTAACAATCATCAGCATGAAATTTGCATGCGCTAACCTCGAAGTTATAAATTAGCTTTGTGAATCCATTAATCCTGTTAGTTAAGTGCTCATTTTTAGAGTGTGTACTTGGTCTGAGGCTCAAGACGACCCATCAATGGAACACTGATTCTACTCGAAACTAATCTTCAAACATATTATTCGGCCGGGAAAAATAAAAGGTAATTTTTTTTAAAGCTATTATTTTTTATTATGACCGATGCTTGGCTTGTTAATGGTTGTTTACCAAGTGCGCGCCATATTAGTCAACCTTAAGACATTTTTATTGCACACGATAATTTGTTTTATTGTATTATTATGGGCAAATGACTTCGTCACATATTTTTAAAACTAAATTTGGATATATTTGAACTAGGTGGTACCTACTTTTTATGATTCTGCATTCAAAGGGCGAAATATTTTATTGTTAACGTTAATTTTTGATATTTATATAAAAAATTATCTTACTTTAGAAATTTAGTCAAATGTGCGGATGCCTTGTAAGGGGGCTGCCAAGCGAGCTGCCAAGTCATTGAGCGTTTTTTAAAATTTTGTAGGTTTTAAATATATTTATTAAAACCCCTCCGGCTATGATTTGATTATGTAAGGGCACGCCACTGATCGAGTAAAAGGGCATTAATGAAAACGTGCCTAATTTCTAATGTTCCGAATAATTTGGCAGCTGTCAATTTTAACATTTTTTAAGTCAAAGCAATTCCTAAATTATGACAGATTTTTTTTATCAAATCAAATCAAAATGTATTAAAATAAAATAAAATAATCTTTATTGTATGCAACAAATAAACCATACAAAGGTGGAAAGTACCGCTAGGCGTATTTTAATAACCACCACAAAATATTAATATTAATAATTTCCTAAAAATACGACAAACATTAAAGCAAACATACACAAAACAAAAATAATTTAAAGTCCCATCATACCAGAATCACACCTGTATTAATCTATCACTCATCTCCAAAAATTTTCTAACATTAGACTTAAAAGACGCTATGCCTAAATCTTAATATTTGCAGGTAGGCCATTGTAAATACAAGCAGAAGTATATATGAAAAAACCGTTCAGAAATTCAGTTTTATGCTGGGGTATTGCCAGTATGCCCTTATAGCGAATATTTACGTTATGTGTATCTCCCCTTTGAATAAGAAACTCTGATAGATATTCTGGTTCATAAAAATTAAGCAATTTCTATACAGTGCAGCTTATATCCAAAAATCTTCATTGTGCCATATTAAGACTATAAACCTGCTTTACATGCTCACTTACATGAGCCCTTCGTGACAAATTTCTAGTAAATCGCACACAGGAGTTTTGAATTTTCTGGATTTTATATTTATTTTGTTCAGTTAAAAAAGGACCATATACAATATTCAAGTATCCAGCAACACTAAGCACTAGACTCTCTGTAAGGATTTTTTTTGTACTAGCGGGCAAAATATCCCTAAATTCATATAATGACTTTAATTTATAATAATCTTATTTACATGCGCATTAAATGACATTCGATTATCCATACAAAGGCCCAGGTTTTTTACTTGATCTACCCATTCCAGTTCAACACCATTAATATTTAATTTATTTGGTGCTCTATTATTCAAGTTAATTTCAGTTCTTGAAAACAAGATTGCCTGTGTTTTACCTGAATTAATAAAAAGTGACTTTTTGTCAGCTCAATCAGAGATCCGCTGTAAGTCAGCATTAATCAAACCCAAGGCCTCAGGCAGACGATCGACCAATGATGGCAGATAGATTTGCAAATCATCCGCATACATGTGATACCTGCAGTTATTTATTTTCTGAACTTAGTCAGCCACAAACACTATGAAGACAAGTGGTCCCAACACTGACCCTTGCGGGACCCCTCGGGTCACAGTTCTTCACCCAGAAATGACCATACCCTCATCACTAGTCAGTCTTACCGCCTGTTGCCTGTTGTGAAGGTAGCTCTTAAACCACCCATTTGCCTCAATATTATAGTGATTTAGTTTTGCCATTAAGAGTTTTATATTGAGAGTGTCAAAGGCTTTTGTCATATCTATCAAAAAAGAGGGACAACAATTTCCTCGACAATTTCCATTATCCAGGGATAGGGCAAAATCTGTTGTTATTTTTAAAAGAGCTGTCGTACAGCTATAATATGGTCTAAAGCCAGACTGAAATTTTTGGATGATGTTTCTGCCTAATAAATAATCAAGCAATTGACCTTCACAATTTTTTCAATTCAATATTCAATTCAATTTATTCATTTCAATGTATACACAGCATGATAATATTATATATAATTTAAACTACATTAAAAAAGCAGAAAAGTTAATTATAAGGTGCCTAGCTGACGTAACAGCTGTAATGCACCAGATTAACCTACAGACATCATTAAATATTATATAATTTTATTTATTTATTTAATTTTTTTTCGCTAAATAACACTTCACATTATTACTATACCAAATCAACCGTCGAAATTAACCTACCTAATTAACCTACTTATTCTACTAATTTAAAAAAGAATCTCAAATAACTCATAGTTTTCAAAAATATATGTTTTACACATTTTTTTAAATGTGTTCTTGTTAGTACACATTCGTATCTTAGGGGGTAGCATATTATAGATTTTGGGACCAAGATATGTTAAATACTTTAAATTCAAGTTATTGTTACTTACAGGAATTATTAAATTTTTGTTGAAATTTGTCCTAGTACTATAGTTATGCTGTACATAATTTTTCATGTTCTCTCTCTCTTTAATATAATTACACACTGTCAGCAAATACAGGCTTCTGATATTACTTATTTCTGGGGAAAAAGCATATGGCTGGGGTATAGTTTATTTTTTTTTAAATATTATCTTTAAGATATATTTCTGAATTATGTTTAAGTTGTACAGACTATTTGTATAAAGTCCACCCCATACCACAATTCCATATCTGATAATTGATTCTATTACTTCCTTATAAACAGTTATTAATGTTTTTGTGTTAAGAAATTCGCGTAATAGATAGAATTTATGAATTAGCTTACGCATTTTTGTTGACAAATACTTTATGTGAGGTGACCATTTGAGATGTTTGTCCATCACAATACCTAGGTACTTTGTGTAAGATGTTTCATGTATCTCTTGGTTGTCAATTATTATGCTACTAAAAGTTGGTCTATTAGCCTCTGTAAGAGAAAACGCGATGTATGTTGTTTTCGCCAGACTTAAAGTTAATTTATTTTGCTGTAACCAACATCGAAACAACAACTTTAGACCATTTATAGCCTTAATCCTTACCATTTCCCAAGTATCTCCAGCTAGAACCATTACGGTATCATCGGCATGGGAGATTGCCAGACCATTGAAATTTAATTTTAAAAGCGAGTTAATATATATAATAAATAGTAGGGGACCCAGTACTGTCCCCTGTGGTACCTCAATCTTTATTTTTAGTCTTTCACTCAATACTCCATTTAACCTCACCATTTGATACCTGTCCCCTGCAGGGCCGGATTAACCATTGAAGAAGCCCTAGGCTAAAAAAATCTTAGGGCCCCCTAGCATTCATCATATTTTATGGTAGGGTAGACATTTTTTTTGATAAAGTAATATGGGAATAAGAAACAAAAATAGTTTTTAAAGATATATATTATAATAATATCTTGGATTAAAAAATACGCTTTTATTTTAAAAAAGGACATAAAAAATTAAAGAATATTTTAAAGCATTAAGACAAAACATTTTCGTAAAAAAAAAGAATATAATTAGATAATGTTGTGTACTCAAATGAATGCTCGTTTTCGTGATTTTTGGGTGGCAAAACTCTCAATAATATTTTCAGTGGGAATTTTTTTTTTATTATATTTTTGTAGATCTATTACTAGGGGTGGGGGTACAGCGTTCTTTATACGAGAGGACCTTCTTGAACATCTCAAACTTGTAAATTGTAGTAATTTTGATAATATGTTGGCAGAGGGAGATTTTGAGTTTTCACTAACTTATAATAAGGAATTTAATGTTTATCTTTTGTGTGTATACCTAGAGGTCAAGCTCAAGTCATAATATTGAACAGTTTTTAAAAAGACTGGAAACTTTATTATTTCAATTTTCACCTACTTCAAAAATTGGGGATCTAAATATTGACTAGTGTGATATAAATTCGAGATATACTAGTGATCTAATGGATTTATTTAAGTCTTTGAATTTTAAGCTTTTGGTGACCCAACCCGCATTACTGCAACCTCTGAAAATGTTGCATGTGAAGCCACTGTTTTGCCTTCAGGTTTGTCTGATCATAAAGCTATCATAGCACAAGTAGCATTTAAAATTATAAAAAAGGAAAAAAATAATAAAAGAATGAGGATATACAGCGAAGGTAACTTTAATAGATTTTTGCATCAATGCCAGGAGACTGATTGGGTATCAATAATTGAAATATCTGATGCTCTGAACAATTTTAATACAAAATTAGTTTATATGTTTAACAAAAATTTCCCCCTAAAATCTATAGAACTCAAAAGCAAAAAACCATGGGTTACTAGAAGTCTGAAAATAGCTTCAAAAAATTTGAGAGTATTGCATACAATTAGAAAGTTTTTCCCCACACCATTTATAATGACATACTTCAATAAATATAAAATGATCTACACAAAATTAATAAATCTTGCAAAAAAAATTATAATGGTAGAATTGATAAGGCTAAAAATATACCAAAGGAAAAATGGAGCTTGGGGTAATTGATTTGGGAGGTACTAATACTAGCTCTAATGGCAATCTTGATATTGATGTGAACGGTTTTAATCACTTTTATTGTTCGATTGCAGAAGATTTGGCATGTCATATATCATCAAACATTGATCCTCTGTCTTACCTGCGAAATATTTCTTCAATGAACTCTTTTACTCTTTTTCATACACATATTAACGAAATTAAAAGAATATTAAGTCAAACACAAAATAAAAGCTTTTCAGATATTAACAACATTTCATTATAAAGTATTTAAGAGGTTGCCTGATTATGTACTAAGTGCTCTTGTGATGGCAATAAATAAGTCCTTTGACACGGGCATTTTCCCCGATTGCTTAAAAACTGCCTTGGTAATGCCACTATTTAAGAATGGTAATGTTTAGGATCCATCTTGTTATCGCCCCATTTCACTTCTGCCAACATTGTCCAAAATAATTGAAAAAATCGTTAAATCGAGAATGGTCGATTACCTCCAAAAATACAAATTGCTGAATGCTTCACAATTTGGATTTCAGAACAACAAGGGTACCTGTGATGCAATGTTTAACTTCCTTGAAAGGATGTATCTTGGACTCAATCAGGGAGAGATGGCCGCAGCAGTGTTTTGCGATTTTTCAAAGGCTTTTGATCGTGTGGATCGGGGAATATTGGTGCGGAAGCTTTTCCATTATGGTTTTAGAGGTATGCCTTTGAAATGGTTAGAATCATACTTGACTAATAGGAAACAATACATTAAAAGATTAAATGGGTTGTCATCAGATCAGAGCATTGATCATGGGGTTCCTCAAGGCTCAGTGCTCGGTCCGCTTTTGTTTCTTATATGCATCAATGACCTAGCATCCATCAGCATTAATGGATCATTTACATTATTTGCTGATGATACATCAATATTATGACTAGAAACAGATAGTGATATTTTGAAGGATAGGTACCATAAATCACGGCATTGGGGCAGTAATGGACTGGGGAGATAGCAACAGGCTAGTGTTGAATATATCTAAAACCAACATTTTATCATTTAAGTGTGCTGTGATGGATGTGGCCCTCAATGATATTTTAATAAGTAATAAAGAAAACTATAAATTTCTTGGTTTGATAATGGATACCAGGTTAAAATTTGAGGATACATAAATGAGGAAAAAAATCCTATTTCTGCATGCTACACTATAAGGGTTGTAAGAAATAATTTGGGTCAGGATTTGACTAGGGGAATATACTTTGCCTTGGTGGAATATCATTTAAGATAAGGTATTCAATTTTGGGGTTTTACCAGCAGTCAGCTCATTCAGCCTATTTTTGTACTTCAAAAGCGGGCCATGCGATACTTGTGTGGCGTTGGTCCCAGAGAGCATTGTAGCCTTCTGTTTGTTCATGAGAGAATTCTGACATTGACCTGCATATTTATTCTTATGACAGTGAATTTGGTTCACAGAAAATATAAATCATTGGGCAACAGTGCTGCAAGAGTTACCAGATTCAATAACGATAACTTAGGCCTGCCTATACCAACATATGCTTTAACGAAAAAATCTATGAAGGTATTAGAATGTTTAATCACTTGCCTCTGGAACTTAAAAACTTGCAATGTTCCAAATATTTCAATAAGAGAGTGAAGAAACTTTTACCAAGCAAGGCATATTTCTTTTTCTAAATATAAAAACCCAAAAATATTTGAAACGTTAAGATAAGCAGTTTGTCGCTTCTTGAGTTCCCCAACAATGTTATCGATTATAACATAAAAAGTATGGCTCAACTTTCTTTTAGCTGAAATGGGTTATGTAAAAACTGTGTTTTTGTTTGTTTATAAAAGGTCTGTCTGAACATAGAAACACAAATTATTTTTTTCGGAAATGCGTCATTTCCGTTTTTCACACTTTAGATTAGCTGAAATGGGTTACATAAAAATTAGTTTTTGTTTAATGTTCTAGACATTTATTCAGAGCCCAGGAATCAATTTTTTTTTTCCGGAAATACATCATTTCTTTTTTTTTAATTTTTTTTCAATTTTTTTTTTTTTAGTTTAGAATAGCTAAAATCGATTACATAAAAACTAGTTTTACCTTAGTAATTGAGACATTTATTCTGATCGCAGAAACTAATAACTTTTCTCCGGAAATGCGTCATTTCCGTTTTTCGTGAAAATTTAATTTAATTTAAATAACTTTAATTTAAAGTAAACTAATTGTGCAATTTGGGTCAGGTTGGATTATCGCAAGCGCGCAAAGAGCTCTTATTTAATTTTGCAATTTGGAGTTTGGGTTAGCTTGAGTTACGGTAAGCGCACGAAGCGCGCTTGTTTAGCTTTGTAATTTGGGTTAGTTTGGGTTAGCTTGGATTAGTTTGGGTTAGGTTGGATTAGTTTGGATTAGCTTGGGTTAGCTTAGGTTAGTTTGGGTTAGTTTGTTTCAGTCGGGTCACTGTTATTTAATTTTGCAATTTGAAGTTTGGGTTAGCTGATGGAGTTACGGTAAGCACGCGAAGCGCGCTTGTGTAGCTTTATAATTTTGGGTTAGTTTCGGTTAGCTTGGGTTAGTTTGGTTTAGTTTGGGTTAGTTTGAATTAGCTTGGGTTAGTTTGGGTTAGCTTGGGTTAGTTGGGGTTAGTTCGTCTCAGTCGGGTCACTGTAAGCGCGCGGAGCGCGCTTATTTAATTTTGCAATTTGAAGTTTGGGTTAGCTGGAGTTACGGTAAGCGCGCGAAGCGCGCTTGTTTAGCTTTGCAATTTGGGTTAGCTTGGGGTAGTTTGGGTTAGCTTGGATTAGTTTGGGTAGTTTGGATTAGCTTGGGTTAGTTTGGGTTAGCTTGGGTTAGTTTGGATTAGCTTGGGTTAGTTTGGGTTAGCTTGGGTTAGTTTGTCTCAGTCGGGTGTCTGTAAGCGCGCACAGCGCGCTTATTTAATTTTGCTATTTGGCTATGTTGTCGTTTTAAATGTACGATTTTTATGTCAGTGGAATTTTATACCTAGGTACTATTATTAAAAAATTTCAGTTAAATCGCGTGCTTTTGTCGTTAAATTTAAAAATGTAAGAGCATTTGTAATAAAATATTGAAATAATTGTGAAAATTCTAAAAAATAATATAATGATTAAAGATACGTCACGCCACCCATGGTTACTAATTCTTAATTTGTCCAATATCATCTGAAATGGAGAGCTGTTGTAACAAAGGCATCTTGGATGTTGCAAATAGGGATATATTGTTTAAGGGACACATACCTAAACATTATTTTCATTAACATTTCCTGAAAAATTAGAATTTTTTAAACTGAAAATCAGTAAGACTCGTTAATTTATGCTAGAAACGCTGTAAATTACATTTTAATATTGCGGGACATAATATAACGTACAAGACTTCTTTTTTTTAATTAGCATTTTTTTGAAAAACGAAAATAACGCATTACCGGTGAAAAGTTTTTAGTTCTTGCGATTAGAATAAATGTCTCAAGTACTAAGGTAAAACTTATTTTATGTAACCGATTTCAGCTATTCTAAACTAAAAAATAAAAAATTAAAAAAAAAATTGTGAAAAAAAAAATTGAAAAAAAAAAGAAATGATGCATTTCCGGAAAAAAATCTTTGATTCCTGGGCTCTGAATAAATGTCTAGAATATTAAACAAAAACTAATTTTTATGTAACCGATTTCAGCTAATCTAAAGTCTGGAAAACGGATATGACGCATTTCCGAAAAACAAAATTTGTGTTTCTATGTTCAGACAGACGTTTTATAAGCAAACAAAAACACAGTTTTTACATAACCCATTTCAGCTAAAAGAAAGTTTAGCCAAAAGTATTTATGAGCATATTATATTTACTTTTTCTTAATTAATTTGAGATTCAAGATTCAAGGGCCCCCGCAAGTCAAGGGCCCCTAGGCTGTAGCCTACTTAGCCTATTGGGTAATACAGCCCTGCCCCTAAGTAACTCTGAACTATTACAGCTTCCCTTCCCCGTATGCCATAATCATGTAAGACCCCAAGAAGTCTGTCGTGAGGCACAGTGTCGAACGCCTTTGCAAGGTCTAAAAATATTGATATACATTTTTTATTATTATTTAAATTTTGTACAACTTCAGTTACCAGCTGTTGCATGGCATCTGACGTGCTACACCCCTCAACAAACCCATACTGATTGGGTGAGATTATTTTATTATCCTTAAAGAAAGCGACTAATCTATTTTTTAGGCATATTTCAAACAACTTTGCAAAATTACTTATGAGATTTATGGGTCTATAGTTATTGATTTGTGTTTTTGGTCCAGCCTTGTGTATAGGTGTAATAACAGATAACTTAAATTCAATTGGCACAATCCCATTTTGTAAGCTTATATTAAAAATGTGTAATAGCGGATTTATTATTTCTCTGTGTGTTAATTTTATTGTCCTTGAATGTACGCCATCGTGTCCCGGCGAGCTATTATTTTTTAGTGTAGATATCACATCAATCAATTAATTTTTACTAATAGGGTTTAAGAATATTGAGTTTTTATTAAAATCCTTATTTCGACAGTCCGCGTTTGGGGTAGGAATCTTTGAGGCCATTTCAACTCCGATCTTTTAAAATATTCATTGCAAAAATTTGCCATCTCATGAGAGTCTTCGATATCCTCTCCATAATTATTTTGTATATGTATGTCGCCTGATTGGATTTTCTTATTTTCTCTATAAGTGGCATCATTTATAATTTCATAAAGTTTTTTCATATTGTTTTTATTGTCTTCAACTTGTCTTTTATAATAATCATTTTTTGTTTCTTTATAAGTTTATTGAGAAGATTTCGATACTCCTTATATTTTTTTTCAAGGTCTGTACTAAAATTCAACAATAACTTTTTTTTCATTTTGTCTCTGGTTTTAATAGATTTTACTATTCCATTGCTGATCCAAACTTTGAATTTTTTGTATTTTTTTTTTGTTTACAGCATATGTTGTACAATTTTTCAGGAGGTCATTATAGGAATTCAAAAATGTAGTTGCCGCTGTTTGTGGATTAGTTTCATTTATAACAATGGACCAATCATGATGGCTTAATCGGTCTTTAAACTTATTAAAATCGATTGTTGCTTTCATTATATTTCCTAGATTTTCTGTTTTAGGTTCTTTAAGTGTTTTTTCACCAATGAGTAGTATTATAGGATTATGATCAGTTATATCCTCATCAATTATATAAGAATTTAAATATATTTTAATTAGTTTTAAATTTTCTTTAACAAAAATATGGTCCAAACATGTTTGAGAATCTGATCTAGTAATACTTTCTATATACGCCTGAAAACCAAGTAAATTCATAGTTGCTAAATAACTGCTTACATCATTGTCATTGTTATATAAGATATTTTTTACAATTAATTTAGATAAAGTTGGCAAAATACTAATTGGTCTTAGTTCATTAATATTGGTTGGATTGTTCACTTTGGGCACTGGAGTCTCGAGGGCTTTTTTCCAGATGTCAGGGACACACCCAGAAGATAGCGAGCTATTAATAATGTTGACCAAAGGTTTTAGGCAAATAGGAATGCAAGCTTTTAACATTTTTATAGAGATTTCATCTACCCCAATAGCATTACTTCCATTTTATAAACGTCATTTTCAGAGACTAGTTTAAAATGAAATGGTTCCCCATCGATTGAGGAACTATGAAATGTATCTAAATTAACTGGATCAATCTGTAATTGAGGCACACTATCCAGAAAATTATTACCAACAAGAGTTGAATCCTTTAGATTAGGAGGAATTTCCGCAGTTGCATTGTTAATAACTTTCCAATTAGAGATCTTTTTCCAAAAATCCTTAGTTTTATTTGGTCCTTAACACTTGTTAATTTCATGAGAATAATATGCCTTTTTTTCTGCCTTTACTGTCACATTTACATAATTTTTAAGACCAATGTAATATTTTCTACTACTATCAGTTTTTAGAGAAAGATATCTTTTGAAAGCATTATTTATAACTGTATAATTTTTTTTTAAATTATGTGTTAACCACAATGTTTTAGACCCTCCTTGTTTCAGTGGTTTTAAGGGACAGTAAACATCAAACAGGGACAAAATATTTTCATTAAATATTTCAACTTTCATATCTATATCATTAGAATAGTATAGGTTATGCCAATCTATCTGTTGTAAACTTGCCCTGAACTCATCAGAATGTGCCAGTCTTAAATCTCTACCTTTTATCACAGAATTGTTACTTATTCTTAATTTATCACATTTTAATGTACAAAATACTGCTTCATGATCTGTTGAAACTGGATCACAAGGCACAACACCATAAATTTTGACTAGATTTATATTATTTAAAATTATGAGATCAATTAAAGTTTCATTATAGGGTGTTATTCTGGTTGGTTCCTGAATTAGCTGAGTTAGACCGAAACTTTCTAAAATAACATTAAAAAACCTAAATTCTACAGAGTTGTCATTCAAAAAAAAGGTTTACATTAAAATCTCCAGTACATACCAAAACATCACAATCACCAACAACCGCAGCAAAAACATCATATAGGTAACTGAGGGCAGAGTATGGCACAGAAGATGGTTTGTAAACAACCCCCATTGTTAGTAATAATTGTTTATTATATTTAAAACGTATCCAAAGTTGGTCAATTCCATTATTGAAATTGGGAGTATCAATGAGTGTCGGCTTGAGTTTAGACTTCACATAAATTGCAACCCCACCTCCCCTACCATCTCTGTCTTTGCGAAAAAATTCGAAACCATTAATTGAATAAAATTCTGATAATAAATTACAATTTAGCCATGTTTCCGACAATGCGACAATGTCACAGTCAGATGCTTCAACAAAGTACCTGATATCTGAAAATTTATTGCACATAGACCAGGGATTTATATGCACTACACTTAACGTGTCCTGGTTAGTTGATATGGCCTTAGGAATTACCTTCTGTATGGTCGCCGAGGGCCCCTCTGAAAATTTCGGCTTCCGAACATTTCTCGGGCTTCACTGCCACCACCATGTGTACGAGGTTTAAACTGATCGACATAACATCCATCAGGCCAAAACCCATCAGACAGATATTGTTGTTCTAGCTCTTCAGGTACACCAAGCTTAAATGCCGAACTCCTGGGACTGCGATATTTCGATGGAAGTTTTGTACAGTGATATGCATTTGCATACTTTGGATCCAATACAGCAATTATATCTTCAGGTCTAGTATCTACATCCAAATTTGATAGATATCCTCTCTCCAATATTCTTGTTAGCAATTTTCAGCTTTGGTTGTTCAGGTACGGAACATATTTTACCTGAAGGAGCTTTTATGCTTTGCTTTATTCGGCCCACATGTACAATATCATCAGCAAGCCTTTCCGAGGGCTTTTCCAGAGTTTTACCTTTACCAGCTGCACCTGGCACCGACGCTCTCACAGAATACAAATTCTTTTCACTGACACTGCTACCCAGCTATTCTTGGCCAGATGTACCAGTAAATTCCAGTATCAATTCCACGTTGGTCTCCTTGATTGCATTCACTATTCCGTCCATTTTGCTATAAATTTGGGCAGCTTGTTCTTCTAGATGCCCCTTTATACATTTTATAGTTTCATGGCCGGATTTAAGAATTAATTCGGGATTCAATACGACTCCAGTTTTACCATTAAGCTTAGAACTTATATCTGTTACCTCCTTTTCAAGAGCAGTCACCTTCTCAGCATCAGTACAATCAAATTGCACCACTGGAATTTTTGATTCTAAAGTGAGGAGTTTTTTATTAAGCATGGTAAGTTCATTTTGAAGCGTTTCAACAGCTTAAGAATTTTTGGAAAGGTCTTAATATTCACCAAACAGTCAGGGCAAAGATGTACTAAGGTTCGAGTTTGACTTGGAATAAGTCTTACCTCTTGTACTTGAGTTTTATTACACTCCTGACCAATCACTCTTCTGAATGTATCACAGGGATAACCAGACTGGGTCAAACCTGTTTTGCCCTCCTTAAAAACACAGGTTGATTTGCACTGGTAACATTTTCCAGACATCTTCTCAATTGATTCACAATCCTGCAACAGGGTAGGTTTATAGTTTCCTATGTGTTATTTAACCTCACATTCAGATTTGACAACCAATTCTTTTGGCGGGAAAACTCGCGATGTTTTGATTCACTTGATTTTAACAGAAAAATACAAGTTAGTCACTAAACTATCAATGAAATAGGAGGTAACACTTCACTTAGAAACTGCACAGATGAAAATGTTATATTTATTGACACCATTTGCAGCACTTTTCAGCCTATTTTGAGGAGCCAAATTTGTAAACAAACCACACCTATGCTGCGGCGTTGCCATAAAGTGGTGTCACAAAGACAAAATGCAACTTACATAAGTCAATATAATTATAAAATTAAGGTATATCGACTACAAAGAACAGTCAATCGACCAAAAACATTAAAAGTAAAATACTTAGATTTAAGCAACATAAACACATAGATTAAAACAGTAATTGCATTTACATACTACGCTTACACATTAAAATCAAACTGAAGAAATTCCTCCAAGGAATAAAAACAATTTCTAATTAAAATCTGCTTACCTAATGTTTTTTTTAAGCTAAAAGTGGCAAGTCTCTAATCCCAGCTGGAAGTCTGTTAAAAAAACTTAATTTCGCAATAGCCCGGGCCATCGTGACACCTCCCCAGACGCCAATAGATTGGCACCAAAGCATCCCTGCCCCTGGTTTCATACTCATGCATGCACACTTCAAATTCATTTATTATGCTAAATACACAAAGTGCTTACAATGTGCAATATTATTTGACTTAAGATAGTTTCAATTTCAGCAGAGGATGTGTCCTTAGTCAGGCGGGACAGGAACAGCCAACTATAGTTTACTACATTAGCAACTTTTAATTCAGGAACATTTTTCTTACTTCCCTCCATGGCAGCCGGTCTTATTTTTGGGTCAATTTTTGTCTTTCTTGTTTTGTGTCGAATGATTTTCCAACCTTAATCTTCGTTGGTGTTTTCTTCAGACTTTCCATACGTTTCTTGCTTTATTTCTGTTTAAAATACTTCGTTTATGGCTTTCAGTATCTCTCGAATCTGCGCTTTTTACAGTTTCATTGCCGCGTGTAATATCAACACTTTTGCTGAGGGCAATTGCCGGCTATTTTGTGAGCTGATTATTTTTGTTTTTTCTTGTTTCGTACTTTTCAGGGTCGCTCTTGTGTAATGGAGATTTACGCCATCTTGACACTTCAGTGCCTTACAAAGACATCAGGTTTTTTCCTAACATAGAGCAGGTTCTCTAGAACGTAAACAGAAAGAACGGTCAGTATGCTTAGATTCCCGAAATCCATCACCCTACAGTCCACTCAACACTCTTACCGCCTTTCTATGCAGACCAAAAACACACCGAGCATCAGCCGAATGACCCCAGGCAATGATAGCATACGCAAAGTGAGCATGGAAAGTTGCAAAGTAGGATATTATTAATACCTGTTGTGACACTTTATCAGCTAGATTTCTAAGAAGAAAAATATCAGTAGCTAACCTTACAGTCACCATGTTAATATGCATGCTCCACTGCAGCTTAGAGTCAACAGACACCCCACAAAATCTGGAATTTATTTGGTGGAGCTCCCTCATCGAAAAGACCATCCTTGGTATTTTCTCAATATTTGGAAGAAGTTTATTAGAGTTAAACCAGTGTTGAGCCAACTCCTGTGCAACCACCCTCTAGGGAATCCTCTAATGTATCAGCACATACAGACACTGTCGTATCATCGGTGATTGTTGGTCTATAAGTGGTAAATCATTTATGTAGATTAGGCCCTGGGGTACCCCAATACTTATTTCTCCCCATGCCGACGTCACACCAGCATAAGGCACACACTGACGCCTACCATCAAGGTATGATTTTAAAAGGTTGATACTATTTGGGCAAAAGTTGTAAGATTTCATCTTCTCCAAGAGGATTCCATGATCTACACAGTCGGGGGCCTTACTTAAATCACAAAAGAAAACCCTGTTGTACTGATAGTTATGAAAAGTGTCCAATATACTTTGCACTAGATGAAAAACCCATTATTTTCAAAAAATCTGACAATCTGTGCTGACATGAATTTTTCCATGACGTTGGACACTACCAACAACAACAACCCTGGGTGGGTCTTGGCTGCTTGAACCACCTTTCTCCATCGAGTGCGGTCTAGGGCAACATTTTCCCAGTTATCAATTCCCATTATTTGCAAGTCTTTGCGGATGTTGTCTCTAAACCTCGGCTTAGGTCTTCCCAGGGGGTCTGTTTCCTATTGGGGCTTCCTCCCATATGTTCTTTATAAGCCTTTTGTGTTACTACGCTGGACGTGGCCGATCCATCTTAGTCGGTTGGATTTTATTTCTTGTACTATGTCTGGGGAGTCATATAGTTGAGAGAGTTCGTTATTGGTCCGTATTCTATATTCGCTAGTTTGCTGGTCAATAACCGGTCCAAAAATTCTCCTTCTAAGCAACTGTGTAACAAAAATTGTCATTGTCCATGTCTCGCATCCATACATGATGACCGGTCTTATTACCGTCTTGTATATGTTGATTTTTGTTGCCCTTGTAATATATTTGGACATTTGTTTTCCTGGGTTATTCGGTGTTGTACCTCCTCCTTCATATTATTGTCCGTTGTTATCAGAGAACCTAGATATTTGAAAGACTGGACATTCTCAAAATTGTAGTCGTTCATAGTTACATTCTGTCCCACTCGGTCTCTGTTATCATTTCGTGTTAAATGCATATATTTCGTCTTCGTCTCGTTTACTGTCAGACCCATCCTTTCAGCTTCTTTCTCCATTTGTACAAACATTTCCTTGACGTTAATTGTGCTCCTTCCTACAACATCGATGTCATCAGCATATGCTAGGAGCAGCCTAGGTCCATTGGCTCCAAATATTTGTGTGTTTGTTTGGGCTACTCTCACTACTTTCTCAAGGGCCAAGTTGAACAGAACTGGGGCCTTGTTTAAGTCCATTTTCTACAGGGAACATTTCGCTATTTTGCCCCTCCAATCTTACGCTATTTACTGACCCTTCCACGCATGTTTTCACCATGCATATTAACTTCTTTGGAATTCCGAATTCCTCCATGGGTTCCCACAGGCGTATTCGGATTACACTGGCATACGCCTGTTTGAAATCCACAAATAGATTGTGGAGATCTCTGTTCAATTCCCAGCACTTTTCAAGTAGCTGTCTTATCGGGAACAGTTGGTCCGTTACGATCTAGTTCTGCGTAATTTTCGTTTTGAGCTACTCTTTTCTTGCTTCTGATAGTTTTCCTCATCTTACTTCTGATGTTATTGTATGTAGAAACGTTGTGGTTTGATGGATTTTGGATCATTTGGAGTTTAGCTCTGGTTTTTTGTTTATTTAGCTTTTCGCAATCGGCATCTTTACTTTCGTAATCGTGTTTCTCTAACTTTTTTTATTATTATTTTTTTAATTTCGTTTTATATTACTTTTATTAACTTTCCGAACAAAATTTTCTTTTTTTTTTCATTATTTTTTTTCTTATTTTATAATACTTTTTTAGCTTTCCGAACAATCTTTCGTTTCTTTTTTTATTATATATTTTCTTATTTTGTCTGAAAGAGATGGAATTGTTTTTATTTTTTTGAAGCTTTTTTTCTCAACCTTTGCCCCCGGTTTAGACACTAATTTTTTTTCAACTTTTTTTTCGCCATAAACCGCGGTTCTCTAACTTTTTATTTTGTTTATTAATTTGGCTTCTTTATTTCGTTCTATAATATTTTTATTCTCTCCGAAATTTTTTTTTTCATTCATTTTTTTTCTTATTTTATAATACTTTTATTAACTTTTCGAACAATCTTTCGTTTTTTTTTATTATATTTTTTTCCTTACTTTGTCAGAGATATTAGGAATTGAGTTGTTATTTTTTTAAGCTGTTTTTTCTCTTATTTTGCCTCCGGTTTCGACACTCTTTTTAAATATTTTTTCAATTTTTTTTTGCCTAAAACCGCGTTTCTCTAACTTTTTTTTGTTTATTAATTTGTTTCGACACTTTTTTTTCTCTTTTCAGCTTTTTTTCGCCGAAAACCGCGTTTCTCTAACTTTTTTTTTTATTAA
>MU187982.1:0-29867 GCA_016904865.1 Pissodes strobi | reverse complement strand
TTGGGTCAAATTATGCCTTTCAAATTTGTAATAATGGAGTAGGAGTATAGAGCCATTTTGGTGTTTATTGCTATATATGCCTTTAAAGGATCTAGCAAAGCTGTAGAAATATCTACAGTTACTGCTATATTTTTAGCAAAAGCAGGGGAGGGGTGGAGTGAGGGTAATTATTAACACAAATTTAAACTGACATTTAGATTTAACAAAATTAGTGGTTAAGAGTGTTTTGTGACGTAACGGTAACGGTTCGTCTTTAAGTTCTAATTACTTTCAACAATCGCCTCCCATATTTGGGGATTAAAAAATAATATACTTGCCTAGCTTAGAGGACGCTGTATATTATTAAGATCAAGAGGCAAAATACAATAATTACATTATCTCCCGTACGCAACCACCCATTATAAGCACACAACTGAAGTAAAACTTCTGAAAGAGATACATATAAGGAATTGAGTTATTTAAAAAAAAATTCTCAACTTTTGCCCCTGGTTTCGACACTTTTTCCTTTTTTTTCAACTTCTTTTTCGCCGAAAACCACGTTTCCCAAACTATTTTTTTTATTATTTTTTTGTTCATTATTTCATTTTATAATATACTCTTATTAACTCTCCGAACATTTTTTTTATTATTTTTTTTCTTATTTAGTTTTATAATACTTTTATTAACTTTCCGAACAATCTTTTGGTCTTGTTTTTTATTAATTTTTTCTTCTTTCGTTTTATAATACTTTTATTAACTGTCCGAACATTTTTTTACGTTTTTTTTCAAATTTTTTCCTAGTTTTTCAAAAATTGTTTTTTTTTCATAAAGCATTTTTTTCTTCCCATTTTTGCCATCCTTAACCTTGTAGCTGAACTCCTTCGCCTTTTTTCGCCGAAAACCGCGTTTGTCTAACTTTTTTTTTAATAAGTGTTTTCTTATTTCGTTTTATAATACTTTTATTAACTTTCCAAAAATTTTTTTTATGTTTTTTTTTTTAATTTTTTCCCATTTTTTCGAAAAATTTTGGGTATCCGGGGAGGTGGGGGGATGGAAGGTATAATTCCCCCCACTGACGAAGTCATCGCTTGTCAGATTTTCGATCCGAGGTTCAAAAACACAAAAACAAACAAGAAAAAGATAACTAAATGACACAAAAATAACATGAAAAAATCCTCCAATGTTATTTTAAAGTATATTAATAAAAACCAATAATAATTGATAATAAGAGTAATAATGGGAAAAATTATAAAATAAAATAGAAACAATAAAGAACATGAAACAAAAAGTTACTGAAGAGATAATCAATCACACGAAAAATAAAAATGAAGGACCTTAAAATAGTAGCTATTCACCACTGCAGTTTAAAAATCACAATGGAATAAGGTGAAAAAGTATTAATATTAATTAAAATTAAATCAACGAAAAATGATGAAAACTAAAACAACAAATAACGCACAACTTATTTTAAGATATATTAATAAAGGTCATTGATGAATGATACTAATAGTACTAAAAGGAAAAAAATAATAAAAAATAGAAACACTGAAGAAAATTAAATTAAAGAAAAATACGGAAGAGAAAATGAAATGACACGAGAAACAAAATTGAAAACCCATAAAATATTTAAAAATTAAAATCGAATAAGATAAAAAATATTACTATTAAACACAATAGCTATGTTTAAAAAAATAATAATGAAAAGAAAAATATATATTAAGGAAAAGCAGAGAAAACAGACTTAAAACACACGAAAAAACTAAATAAATGACTCGAAAAATAAAATGGTAATTACTTTTGGTTTCGGTCTTGGTCCTAGTATTCTATCGTTGACGTCAGCTATACCTACCCTTATTTGTTTTCATATATGCTCAATTTCTGTACCTTCTTGTATTGTTCTCGTGCATATTTGCTCCATTTCATTCTGGTAGAGTTGATTTATTTCAGATTCTTTTAGTTTTTCTATATCCCACGGTATTTCCTTGCTGCGGTTCTTTCCTTTGCGAGCTGATATACGTATTCTCGTTACTGCTCTACTAAAATATAGTCAGAGTCTCCATCTGCACCTCTGCAGCTTTTTACATCCAGAATATTGCTGCTATGTCTTGCGTCTACTAAAACATGATCTATTTGGTTTCTTGTTACTCCATCGTTGGAGATCCAGGTCTGTTTGTGGATGTTTTTATGTGGGAATATTGTTGATTTAACAAGTAAGTTGTTTGATGTTGCGAAATCAATAACTCTTAAACCATTATCATTGGACATATTGTGTAGGCTGAATTCTCCGATATGGGGTTGCGCCGTCTTCTCTTTTCCTATTTTGGCATTGTAGTCTCCAAGAATTATTTTCATATCTTGCTTGGGTATTCTGTTCAGTACCTATTCTAGGGTGTCATAGAAAGTATCTTTATTTACTTCATCTGAGTCTTCTGTAGGAGCGTGCACTGTTAAGGGAACAACAATTTGATTTTTAATGCATTTGATCAGCTTAACATTAAAGCCAAAAGTATCACAGTTTTATGTCATCAATCATGTCCCGGACCTGAACAAAACTTACTCCCTTAATTGAAAACTGTTCCAATACATTCAGGTTGATTAGATTATCTATAGGATTTAAATTAGAGGCCGGTATTTTATCAATGAGTTTCTGTGCTATGCTTAAAAAAACTATTAAAATCAGAACTTTGCATTTATCTTGTTTTTATTATTTCTATTGTTGTTTATAATACTCCACATTTGTTTATTTGAGAACTTTATTAAATTAATTTTGGCTTTACATAGTTCTGACCTATAACTATATCCTTTAAAATTCACTATAATACCTTCGGTTATCCTTGCATATCTCACCAAGAAACCTCATGTGGTCTCTCTCCGAAAACCAACTTATGTTATTCGACTGGTCTGACCTTACAAAATGGCACTTCTCTGGAAGACCCCAAAAATGCTTCCTCCAAAACGGTCATAAATTTGGTAAATTTATCATTTACAGACATATTTTCAGACGTATTTGATATTATATCATGAAAACTAAATAAGCCCTTTTGGGTTATTGGTCTAAAAACCTTTTGTGCTTGAACAACCTTACCCCTATCGACAGAAACCAGAAAGTCCACCACTTGCCCCCTGTGATCAGACACATCCAAATCTACAACCTCCGAACCCAAAACGTCAGTCGTTATATTTACAAAGATGTTATCCAGACAAGCATCTTGCCTTCTTGGCTCAAGAATAGTTTTGTGCAAACCAAAACCACCCAAGATGTCCTCCAAAGTGCACATCGAAATCCCCCGCCACCACAATACTCTTGTCCAGACCAAGAGACGCCATCGTATCCTCCAAGGAGTCCAAGAAGGCGTCAAAACAACCTGAGGGGGTCTATATAAAAAAGATTAAAATTTTGAAAAAACACAGTAAGACTCCACACAAATTTACTAGTACATTCCTAAAACTAGGTCCTAGATTAGTTTTAACCAGCAGCATTGTGCCTCCTCCAGGAAATTGAGACCTTGCAAAAAATCCCATCCAGATCAAATAATTCCATTCTACCTGTGGCATCCAGTGCTCTCTGATACAAATTAAGTCAATATCCTTTTCTATAGCGAATGCTTCTAGTTGAGGTATTTTATTCCTTAATGATCGGACATTAAAATGCAAAACCGCAAACATCTTGATGGTCCTTGTTGCTCTGGACTGATCTTCTCTGGTGTTTCACCCCTATCAGGCGCCGGAGATTGAGAAAATGATTGACAATTGTACCTTTTGACCACATTTCTGATGTTAGGTATAGTTCTCGATCATCGTATGGTACAGCTAATTTCATCATCATCATATCAGCCTATTTCCGTCCACTCCTGAACGTAAGCCTTTTCCAATTGTATCCAGTGGTGTCGATCTTGGGCGGTTTGGATCCAGTTTTTCCCCGCGTGTCTCTGGATGTCGTCCCTCCACCTCGTCTGGGGTTTCCCTAGATCGCCATTGGAGGATGGCTCTGGTCCACTTAACACTGTCCCCTGCCACATGCCCAGCCCATCTATCTCCACTTAATCCTTGCTACCGTTTCCATGACGTCTGTGACTCCTGTCCTTTTCCTAATGTCATCATTCCTTATTCTATCGCTAAAGCTAATACCCAGCATTAAACGTTCGATGGCCCTCTGACACACTCTCAAGCGATTGACACTTTTTTGTGTGAAGGTCATAGTCTCAAGGCCATACGTCATGACCGGTAAGATGCAGTTCTCGAACACCTTCCGCTTTAGATTAATTGGAGTTCTAGGATTTCTTGGGATGTGAGAGAGGGTACCATACTTTGCTCAGGTGAGGCGCACCCTTCTTGCAATCTCCATCGTTTGGTTTTCACTCCCTAACTTTATTTTATGGCCGAGATACACGTATTCATCCACTGTTTCAATATTAATGTTGTCTATGGTGACCTGGGTGTTATAAGGACTCATGATCTTGGTCTTACCGAAGTTCATCTGAAGCCCCACTGCTTGTAATGCTTCTTTTAGCTCCTTTAACGTGTTGGTGAGCTCCTCATGATCATTGCTAAACAGGATAATGTCGTCTGCAAAACGTAGATGGCTCAAGTACCTCCCGTCAATGTTAATGCCTTTTGACTGCCAATCCAAGGTCTTGAAGACTCCTTCCAAAGCCAAGGTGAAAAGTTTTGGGGATATTGAGTCTCCTTGTCTAACTCCTCTGTTTATGGGAATTTTTTCTGTTCGTTATCTTCACGTGAAAAGTGGCATTCTCGTAACAGTTCTTGTTAAGAGTGGAGTATCGGGAGTCGACCCTAGCCTTATCCAATTCATTTAGTACTGCCCATTATTCTATCGAGTCAAATGTCTTTTGATAGTCGACGAATCCCAGGTGAAGAGGGACATTGAATTCCCTACATTTCTCCATCAGTGTCCGCACAGTCTGGATATGGTGGGTGGTGCTATAGCCTCTTCTGAATCCAGCTTGTTCTATCGATTGATAGAAGTCTAGTTTTTGACTCTGGCGTTTGGTCAGGATCTTGCTAAGTAATTTGTACAAGCTAGATAGGAGGCTGATGGGCCTGTAATTTTCGATGTTGCTACAGTCTTCTTTCTTAAATAGGATTATGACCTCGGCGTTTATCCATGCTTCTGGGATGCGGCCCTCCTCCAGACACTTATTGGGCAGGATGAGGATTGTTGTTTTCACTGTTGCTCCTCCTTCTTTCAGCACTTCTGCCGTAATGTGATCTTCTCCTGGAGCCTTGCGGTTTTTCATATATCTTAGTGCCTCTTCTAGTTCGGATGTATCGATCTCCGGTACTTCCTCCGATCCCACATTTAGACTTTGTGCTCTGCTATCTCTCTGGTAACCTGCGTCTGTAGAGCTTTCGATAGAGGTTTTGGATGATGGTCACGATCTCCTACTTCTCATACACTACTGTTCCCTGTTCGTTTCTCATTTTTCGTATGGTCTGATTTCTGATTTCCTCTTGTCATATTCAATTGCAATTTCTTCATGTTAAGGTTGTCTTCAATAGCTTGCTGTATGAGATGGGTGTTGTGGTTTCTTAGATCACTTCTTATCTCTCTCTTTACTTGTTTGTCAATGACTCGGTAGTCTGGCGAATCTCTATCCATCTCTCTTCGAGTCTTTTCCAGATTTATTGTGGTTGCACTAAGCTTTGATGGCCTGCCTTTTTGTAGTGAGCATACTTGTTTCACTGAGGTTTGGATGCTTTTGGTTATTTTCTCGGATAGGATGTGAAGGTCTAGATCTTTCAGCGCCTCTACAGGTTGGAGTTTTCGTTCTATGTAGGAGTGATATGTATCTCTCTCGTGTTGTTCAAGGAGGATGGCTGATGATTTTTTCTGGATCATCTTTTTTCTTTCGAGCCGAGTATTTATACATATTTTCGCTTTCACTTTCGTTGCTTGGACTTTTTAAAGAATGTGTTCATGCAGACCATCCTCTCCTTGTGCATGAATTCTAATAGTAACTGTCCCCTGTCGTTTCTCGTGCCCAGGCCGTATGATCCAAATATGTCCGGGTCTTCCACTTTTTTGGACCAGTTTTTTCTTGGCTTTTTGTTTTTGTGACATTAGACATTAGTGACAATAGCCGCATCATCAGAGAAAATTGTGGGCACTTTCGGTTCATTTGACCCAATTATAGACGAGCTCTTGTCCTTTAGAATTTCGGCACAGATGAAATTTCCTTCGAGTGTTTCGGCTCCGACGCTTGCGCTGCTTGGTGCACTGGTCACCTTGCTGCCGGAAATTGGGGCAGTTTTCTCCTTTTTTCCCCGGGTCATGTGGCTCTGTTTACCTTCGGATTTTTCTCCGTTTTTTAGCTTTCCTACCAAAAAACAAATCTTCTCTCTCAGTAGAACAACATGCTCTTCCAATATTTGGTTTTTACTTTGCAGTTCCTGAATCAGAATCTTCAAAACATTGGACTATCTATTTTATTTTTCAAATAATTATTCTTATGCAGTGCATTTTTAGCATATAGACAGTTTTGAAACCATGAAAATATACTTAATTTTGAATCAGTTTTGCCAGGATATATAGAGTTTTGAAATATTTTCAATAATATTTACTTGAACCGATATGATATGTTTATTCATATTCATTATTCCAGTATAAAAAAAATAGGTTTTAAACATCTTAGGAAGGATCAAAAATGCAATGTTCGTACATTATACAATAATGGCATTTTGAAAGTATTTTTAATATACATCGAATAGGTAACAGGTAACTCGATAACACTGCACCAAGCAGTTATGTTGATAGATCTAAAAATATTACTATATGGCAATTTAATTGACTATTACCATAAACCTAACTACTGTAGTTAGGTTTATGCTATTACGGATATAATATGTGCATATTTGCATAATATTTAAATTATCGGATGATAGCTCAGCATTATCCACTTTCCTACAGAGCGTACCAATATAACCTTTTTCTGTGGTACCGATAAAACTTCTTGGACCAACAAGGGCTTATATTATAAAAATTATTAAAAAAAATACATTGGAAGGTTTTTAGGAGCAAATCAAATCAAATCAAGCTTATTGGTATTAATATGCAGAAATGCATTTATACACGTCATGTAACCGAAACCTAAAATAACCCTAGACTTTAGTAACTCAGGTTAACAAAGCAACCTAAGTTAAGTTCAAAAAAAACCTATGATTAAACAAAATACAGTTTAAAAAAAAATACACATTAATCACATATAAATATCAAAAGTTACAATCTTAAAATTTGAACACATACTCGATTAAAATACATAATACAATAATTACAACATGACATCACAAAGTCAAGCTGGCCAGAGAACCTGTGTCGCAACTCAAATACTCCTCAAAGGAATAGAAGGCCTTACTCTTTAAAAATGCCCTCGTTACGTCCTTAGACTTGTCAAAATTGAGGGACCTAGCAGTGAGGGGAAGGATGTTAGAAAACTTTACACCAAAGAAATGTGTGCCAATTCTAGCTCTGGCAAGCCTCAGATACCCCGGAACCAGGTTTTCATTATTTCGGGTTTGGTAGGAGTATTAAAGAGATTAATGTTTTTCCTAACATATAGTAAACACTCCAAAATAAAGACACAGGGAAGAGTCAATAATCCCAGCCCAAGAAACACCCGACGGTAGTCCTCCCGGTACCCCAGGCCTCCCAACATTCTCACACATCTACGCTGAAGACGAAATATTACATGTGCATGGGCTGAGTGGCCCCAGACTAGAATCGCATAGCTCATCATTGAGGCAAAATAGCTATGGTAGGCTGTTAGTGGAGAGTCTAAAGAAACACAATTTGACAGGTTCCTGATAAAGTAAGTAGACTTAACCAACTTCTTGCTCAGCTTCTGCACATGCATGAGAGTTCCAAACCAAAGAATGATCAAGGTTCACACCCAAAAAACAAACCTCCCGCTGACCGTCAGCCAGAATCACATGGTCACTCTCTCCACCCCGAAGGCTGAAATTGATTGATTGAGTCTTCGATGTATTGAGACATAGTTCGTGTGATAGAAACCACCTTTCCACATTCAATTGCGCCTCAGTAATGCCAGAATCATCTATGTTTACAGGATCATAAGTAGTAAAAATTGTGGTGTCATCTGCAAAGAGAGTTGTCACTGCGCTTTTGAAAGTGTACATAAATGAGAAAGAGGACCAGACCAAGTACAGATCACACCTAGATGCACTGGGTCCTTCTGGGAGTTTTTCGAGTTGTATGACACAAACTGGGAGCGCTCCGAAAGGTAAGATCTTACTAGCTGAACACTTTCAGGTAGAAAACCATATGACTTTAGCTTCTCAAGCAAAATGATGTGAGAGACACAATCAAATGCCTTTGTTAAGTCCAGGAAGGACGCATAGGTGTCATGTCCCAATTCAAAGCCTTCAATAACATGCTGAATGGCCAACACCGTTGATTTATTTTGGCGAAAGAATAGATTACACCTTTCAAAATGGTCACAGATTTGCATCTTTAAAACACGCTGAAATACTGAAATACTGATTTTATTCATGCTCACAAAATATAATTTTTTACACACGAGTTAACTTATTTGATATGGCAAAACTCTTTTTAAAAAATATTTATTCGATAAAAATTACAAATTACTTGATACTACTACATGTCAAAGAATATTAACACATATGTTTCTAGAAATTACAATATATAAACTTGTACTGCTAACTCAGCAAACTACGCGTCAGCGATTTCCATAAGAGAAGGCGATATAACTCCTCCACCCCTACAATCAACTACGCCATTTGGGGGAGTTGAATTGGCTGATGCTCTTGAACTTCGGTTCTTCTTTCCGTTCGTACAATCAGTTTTCGGCACCATTTTCGATATGTCAGGTAGGCACAGCTAAGGACCAGAAATCCATATATAAGAATGGTCCAGATGGAAGGATAGTCGAAAACTTCGTCGGTGATAATGAAAGGCTTATTGGCGATTATTTGGGTCTTCAGGTTCTGCAGGCTATCGAGTTTCAAGTCATCTAAATGTAGGCTCAAGTTTAGCGTCGGCAGTGGGCTCGGAGCTCCAACTATTATATCAGGAAAGAGGACTGGATGAAAAAAAATGTTAGTTTGCTTCTTTTCGTTTATGATGACTCTATTTCTGATGATAACTTGACATCCATTTGGAATTTCGGAAATGTATGTTCCAAGCAGTCGCAATTTTTCTACTTGAGCATTACAATTGATTTTGGCAACTTTTTCTTTTGGTAAAGCGGATAACCACTGTTGAGAATCGGCCAACTGATTTATTATTGGTTCTTGGAAATGTGTTTCAATTTGCTTGCATGCGGAAGTGTCTTTTGAAGATGACAGTAGGCTTACTGCGCAAGGGTTGGATTCTTCAATGCCTTCTAGCTTTTCAACGTTGCAAAGGTGTTGTAACTTCGTGACCTTTTGACAAGCCTGGTCTTGGTATTCGTAGTGTAATTTATTTTTAATTAAATACTTATTTCGCGGCAAAACAACCTTAAACCGACTCTGGGAAAATATTGGTGCAGAATACAAATGAAAAAGCTCAAAAACTTCAGAAGTTGTAATTGGTATGTGTAATAAATATGTTACTCTATTATTTAGAACAAAACAATCGATATTTATTATTTTTTCAAATAAAGCAACCTTTTCAAGCTCTGGATTAATAATCATTTGTTCTGAACCTACCCTTTTTTTAAAGTAATTAATTCACTTAAAAGATCTTCAGTTTTTATGATGCTTGGATGCATTGTTTTTAATTTACAAAAAGTCATAGAGTTTTCAATATCCTGGAGAATGGAATCGAGGATTTCATAAACATTAATTATTTGGTTAAGTGTGTCCTTGATATACATGGAATTTTCCCTATAAGTGGATTTCTGTACTAAATAGCATATTTGATTAATTTTTTCTTGAATTAATTTTTCATGCTTGCCAACCTGATTGATCATATTATTAAATTTACTAATAGCATTAATTGATAGTGAATTTTGTTTCAAGATGTTTTCCGACAACTGATTTTCATTGTTTTGTAATTGTTTAATAACCCGTTCGTATTTTTCACCATCAGCGGCATCTAAGTTGCCGGTTATTGCTTTAAATACTGAGCCAAGCATATTCACAAGGCCTCTTTTAATTCTATCAGGGTGAGGAATTATTTCTTTAATCTTATTTTCTACTCTTACTTGTGTCATTGTTAATATTTTTAAGTAATTCGCAGCGTCAGCTGAATATTCTGAATGTGTTGCTAATAAGGTCGTTACGTTGTCTGATTTCAAATGCAATTTGTTTATTTCTAAGATTATCGGGTTAAGGTCATAATAATGAATTAAAGTGAAACGATAATCGCGAATCTTAGCATTTCCTATTTTTATCGGAAACAATCCAGGATTGTCATCTAATTTTCTGAGAATAACTTTATCTTCGATCCCAATTACAGCTGGGAGAAACACGACGACACAGCTGAAATATAATACACGATAATGTAACTAAGGTAAAAGAAAAATGTAACTTGAAGTTATACACATGTTGTGATAAAAAATGCATATGTTAATTAGTCGAAACTGTATGTATTCCTGAGAGGTCTTTTTAAAGTGTGGCAAACTTATTTGGAACAGCAACGTTTGAGGAGTGAAGAGAGGAAAAATGGCTTGCAGCCAATCGCCTTGATGCACTTTGTCACGAGGACGAGGGGAACTTGACGCACCTGTTGCCGGATGTATCGGGCAAATAGACATAAATGTCGCAAATTTATTTAAACTGATAATGTGTAGAATAGATTATGAATTAAAGTAGAAGTAATAGTAAAGTTCCAGTTTGGATATTACTTTTTATTTTCCATGAGTTAATGAGTATATTAAATTATGTGTTTATTTTAATAATAGATATAAATATTAATTCTCAAAAAATATCAAAGGTACTCGACAACATCGCCATTTTTTTGCCCGCATTCTTTCCGCTGTTCCAGTTATACTTGCCACACTCTACATTATCCATGTGAACTTTACCTTGAACATTAGAAGTTACAGTCTTACGTTCTTTATTAACTGATATGACTTCCACGGGTTTTCAGAATTTCTCGGCAATTTTTTGGCGAGTATGTTTTTTTATGTATACTTCTTGACTTGGCTCAATTAAATCAGGGGCGTCACGGTTTGCATTTATTTTGTTTATTAATTTCTCTTTATTTTGAATCAGTTTTTCGTTAATTTTTGAGTAAAGCAATTTTGATCGTTCTTTATGGTCAGTAATATAATCCGTGAGCAGCAGTTGCTCCAAATTTATGTCAAATGGATCATCTGAGGTAATGTGACCATTTATGATATCGATCGGTTTTAATTTTGTCGCTGAGTGTATTGAATGGTTGTAAGCTAAAATTGCGTAAATCATTTTTTGCGATATTGTTGACTTACTAAAACCTAGAGCATTTAATAATTTTATGTGTTCTGCGATGGTGGAATGAAAACGTTCCACTACGCCGTTCGATTGAGGATGATTGGGTGAAATAAAGTGGATTTAAATTTTATGTACCTAATTGTAGTAATTCGGTAACTACTGAATTTTTAAATTCCGTCCCGTTGTCTAAGATTATTTGTTTTGGCACACCATGATGAGAGAAAAAGGATAGCAGGTTATCTGCTATTTCTGTTGCTGCTAAAGATTTTAAAATATAGGCTTGGGCATATTTTGAAAAGCTATCGACCACTGTGAGAAATTTTGTTTTTTCAAGGGTATAGGTATCGATGTGAATAATTTCGAAAGGCTTTCCTGCGGTAGGTGTTATGTTCATTTGGGTTTTAATAGGATTCCTTTCATATTTTGTTCGTATGCAAATTTCACATTGGTTTATAAAAGTTTGAATTGAGCTTTTCAAATTGGGCCAGTAATACTTGTTTTTAATTTTTTCTTCCGTTTCTTCTATTCCTCGATGGTTGCTTTTTCCCTCATGATAATTTTTTATAATTACAGGGATGCTTTCCTTATATGTGACGTCAATAAGTTTACTAAGACACCTTTTAAATTGAAACGAGGGCCATCTAAAATATTTCCTTACGACTTCACCAAAAGGTTCATACAATTCTTGATTTTCGAAATATAGATAGTACAATTTTCCTGGAACTATACTTTCTTTTACAAAATTCAAGATGTCGGATTCAAAATTATTTGTACTTATTTAAACGTAAAAACGTCGTTTTTTCTCAAATAAAATTTTCATTCTGGTCTTCGCTGGTGAGTGTGCTACTTGTGAAATTATAATTTGATTAGCGCCAAAGTTTACAGGGCTTTCCAGAATTGGGATTCCGACAATAGGATCCTGGTCATTGTTAGAATGAATGGTGTCACCTTCGTCTGCTTCTGGGATTTTCGTCTAGCTGAACTATCATAGAAGCTTGGTCTATATCTTCGTGCTCTCGAGAAGTTGAGGGCTGGTTGAACTGTTGATTTTCATCTTCAAGTTCTTTGTTGAAATCTTCTATGTATTGTTTAAGACTAAATCCGTCCTGACCTTCCTTAACATGTAATTCGATGCGTGACAATGCATCTGCATTGGTGTTGGCCTTGCCCTTTTTATATAGTATGTTGTAATCGAACTCTTTCAATTTGATTCGCCATCGCATCAGCTTGGAATTGGGATCTTTTAATGAAAATAACCACTGAAGTGGCTTGTGGTCAGTAACGATATTAAATTTACGCCCATACAAGTATGGCCTAAAATATTTTGACGCCCACACCAGACACAAACATTCCTTTTCGATTGTCGAATAGTTTTGCTCTGAATCGCTGACACTGGTAAGTCCTGACCGATGGGTCCTTGGCTCAGTACTGCACCCAAGGCTACGTTGCTGGCATCCGTTGTCAAGTTGAATATTTTTGAAAAGTCAGGGTATTGTAGAATTGGGTCGTTAATTAATAAAATTTTGCAAGTATTAAAACAATCTAAAAATTCTCGATCGCGAACTATTTTGGCTCCTTTTTTAAGGCATTTTGTAAGGGGTTTCGTAATCTTTGCAAAATTATTTATAAACCTGCGGTAATATCCTAGCAAACCGAGAAACCTTTTTATTTGTTTAGTTGTCGATGGAACAGGATAGTTTTTAATAGCGGAAATTTTATTCGGATTAGGCTTGACTCCCTGTGGGGTAACCACGTATCCCAGATAGGCTACTTCACGCTGCAAAAATTCGCTCTTGTCAAGTTGAATTTTAAAGTTGGATTCCCTTAGGCGTTGGAACACCTTTTTAAGGTTATCCATGTGTTCCTGTAAGGATGTTGAAAATACGATAATGTCGTCAAGGTATACTAAACATTTCTCGTTTTGAATTCCCCTTAAAATTGAATCCATTATCCGCTGAAAGGTGGCGGGGGCGTTCTTAAGCCCGAATGGCATCCTTAGGTATTCATAGTGGCCATTTTCCGTATTAAAAGCTGTTTTAGGAATGTCTTCTTTGCTCATCTCAATTTGGTGGAACCCGGACGCCAAATCGAGAATAGTGAAGTACTGACACTTACCTAGCTTGTCGAGTAAGTCAGTAATGTTGGGTAGTGGGTATTTATCATTGATGGTTTTTTCGTTGAGTTTTCGGTAGTCCACTACGACCCTCCATTTCTGTATCCCTGATGCGTCCTTTTTCTTTGGAACCACCCAAATAGGGCTGGACCATGGGCTACTAGATGGTCTAATTATTTTTTGGTCTAGCATTTTTTTAATTTGATTTTTGACTTCCTGCTTATGAATAAAAGGAAACCTGTAAGATCTTGTATATATCGGAATTTCGTCGGTAGTTTTAATATTGTGCTTTATTTTGCTAGTGAAACTTAAGGGAGTATTTTCTTGGTAGAACACGTCCGAAAATTCTTGGCAAAGATTTAATATTGCTTTTTGTTCTTCGGAATTTAGGTGGTCTACCCGAATTTTTGAGAGATCAAAATTAGTTTTAGGCAATTCGTCGAAATTATTTAAATCAATGTTTTGGCATTCGTTTCTGCTAAATTTTTCGGTATCGATGGGTCGTGAAAATCTAGAGTTATCGGTTCACACGAATTGTTTAGAATTGTAGTAATCGCGTACCCGTTTTTCGCTACTGTTAAACATTCTGGCATTTCGCAATTTTGAAATTTTTGGTGTGGTATAATAATTTCACCTTTTTTAATGGACGTTTTAACTTTAATTACTTGTTCCGTTCTAGGGGCTACAGTAACACAGTTTAATTCTGTTTGTATGTTATGAAAGCTAAGTTTTATTTTGGCAAAAGGTGTTATTAAAAATCCTGTTTTAAAATCAAGATTAGCCTGAAGTAACTTAAGGTTGTCGAGCCCTATTAGACCGTCAAATACGTTATGAAATTGAAAAAGGTAAAATTTAAGGTTTTGTCTAGTGGGTAAATTAAAAATTGTCGATGCTGGTATTAATGCACTATGTCTATGTGCCGATTTTTGAAATACGGTACTAACTATAAAAGGGTCTTCAAAAATAGAATTTGGGTAATATTTTTTTGCCAAATTAGGATTGATAAATGATTTTGTTGCACCAGTGTCAATTAAAAGCTTAAGATTATGCTCTGGAATAATTATGTAAGGTAACTCACTGGTGTTCGACGTGTTTAAAGAAATTATTAAGTCTGATCTTGATCTGAGTGACTTCGTGAAAATTTTTATTTCCGTTGCATTCGCCTGATTCATCATTTTCTGGATTTTGAAAAGAGTACTGATTTTGGTTAAAAGGCAAATCAGTAGTCGATGGTTGGTAAAAATTTTCAGGACTATTTTCGTGATTGTTTTCAAAATCTAAATTATAATAATCATTGCTTTCGTTATTGGCGTAAGAAATACAATATTCGTTTGATTCTTCAGGATTTTGGTACGATTCTGTATTATAAAGTTCTTGTGTAGAAAATTTTGGGCGATTTGGTACATTCGACTGAAATCTGGAAAAATTAGATGATGAATGACTGGGTTTAAAATTGGAATAAGATATACTCATAGGTTCAGGTGGTGGTAAGGGTTTGTTTTGATTTGGCCTGAACACGTTGGAGGGATTGTTGGGTCTACTAAAAATTCTTGAGTTTGTTGAAAATCTTTGAGGGAAACTATTAAAGTTTGGTCGAATTACCGACTGTGACTGGAAATTGTTGGGCCTAGGTGTAAAGAAATTGTTAGGCCTTTGGAAATTATTATTAGAAAAAATTCGGTCTCATAGGAGAATTTTGTGTAAACTGAAAATTTTTAAAATTAGGTTGAGGTGGCATTTTAAAGATGTTTGAAGGTTGATTTAGCGATGGTTTTGTTAAATTTTGAAAATAATGTATATTATTTTCTTGCGTCACAAATTGCAAGGCTTCGGCTAAATTACTCGGACGCATACAACGTATTGTTGTCCCTAGAGGTTCCTTTAATCCTGAAAGGAACGTTTTTAGAGCAAGATCATTCTACAAGGCCTTTTTTAAAGTTCTCGCTGAATCAATCGTTTCATGACTGTCTATATAGGAACAAAGCAAATTTAAGATATAAAGAACTCTATCATAAAATTGGCTAGGTTGTTCGTTTACATTTTGTTTTAGCATAACAAGATCCCTATTGAGACAACTTTCGTCTCTTTGGTCAGCAAAATTTCGCTTTAAATTTTCTTTTAATTCGTCCCATGTAGAAACGTTTTGAATGTTTACCACAATTTTTGCATTTCCCGTTAGTTTTCCTATCAGACTATTTAGTAAGAAAATATTATTAACATCAGTAGGGTTCCTAGCATTATAAAAATGGTCAATTAAGGTTTGGCAAGTTGATAAATATCGATTAAGATCATTGGGATTTCCATCGAATTCAGGGACGCACTTTAAATATTCCGATTTAAATTCTGGCATTTCGTTTTCTATAATAGTGCTTAAATCGACTCTATAACTATCTGTATTACTAATACTAGTAGCTTCGTTAAGAGGAACGTTATTTAAAATAGTAAAGATTTGATTTGATAACTTATTAATTTCTATTTCACTTTCAACTAATGGAATTTGTATGTTGCTTTCTAAAAAGTTTTCACTATTTAAATTGGAATTTCCTTCAGAGTCAGTTGAAGGAGGATTTATTGTTCATTTTCCCAAATTGTTTAAAATTTCATTTATATCGGACATGAAAATTTTCAAATTACACTTACGCTACTAGAAGAATTTTGGCCATATCTCTCTATAAGGCTTTAGCTTCCTGGAAGGCGATTTGGTCCTGCCCAAAATGCTATGGTCCTTGCGAAACTACCCGATGTGGTGGCAATTCCCAAGTAGTCCTCGGAAAAGTATTCAGCAATTAAACACCTCCGCAGACACTTTACACAGTTCTTTCGAAAGTTCAGAGTCTTAATGAAGTTTACGATATTCGTTCGAAAAGTCTTCGTTGCCCGAACAAACGATTGACCGATTGTTACGTGTCGCCACAAAAAGTATCACCGATTTGACTAACTTTTTTGACGACTCTACCGACTGCGCCAGTTAACTTATTTGATATGGCAAAACTCTTTTTAAAAAATATTTATTCGATAAAAATTACAAAGTACTTGATACTACTACATGTCAAAGAATATTAATACATATGTTTCTAGAAATTACAATATATAAACTTGTACTGCTAACTCAGCAAACTACGCGTCAGCGGTTTCCATAAGAGAAGGCGATATAACTCACGTCAAAGTCATAATAATTAATAACACAATTAATAAAACAAAAACAAACTATAACCCTAACATACTTAAGCCTAACATATGATTAAAACCCAACTGGTGCAGAAAAGTTTGTCAAATATACATATAACACTAAAGTAAAATTAATTATACAAAATCAAGTAAAGCATTTAAATGGTTAAAATTTAAAAATTCATTAAGATTGTAGAAGGCTTTAGCCAGCAAATATTTTTGTACACAGTTGTAAAATTGTTTTTCATTCATTCTTCTAATCCGCTGTGGCAACTTATTAAAAAATTTAGGTCCAAAATAATTGGTACTTATACAAGATTTATTGAGCCTTACATAGTTAACCCTTATGTCTTCATTCAGCCTAGTATTGTGGTCATGATAGTCACTTTGTATGCCATATTGGTAAATATGTTTTTTGTATTGATGAGACACCTCAGTATATACAATGAAGGTAATGTTAAAATATTGAGCTCCACAAAAGACCCCCTCACATCAGCCCTGTAATCCAGACCTTGGATCACACGAACCACCCTCCTCTGAAGCGTAAAAATTCTCCCAGCTTGAGGAGTGTGTCCCCAAGCCAATATTGCATAATCGCAATGACTTGAAAGAGTGCATGATAGGCTGTTAGTAGTATACATTTGTCAACAAGTGGTTTAATATTTCTCAGAAGAAAAGTTGAAGAATTTAATTTTTTGGCAATTTCATTAACATGTTCATTAAATATAAGAGTATTGTCAATATGTACCCTCAAAAGTTTTACAGATTTTGTATTAATAAGTTCATTTGTCAGGAGATGTGTTTCTATGGCTCTGAGACTAAATAAAAAATTTTCAGTTTTGATGTTGTTCAAAGATAATTTATTTGTATTAAACCATTGTTGAATTGAGATTAAGGAGTTATTCATATCATTTACTAGAGACCCCAAATTTTTGTTTTTTAAAAGTGCTGTTGTGTTATCAGCGAAAAGAACTAAATGATTGCTTACATATGATTCTATGTCATATATATAGACTAAGAAAAGTAGAGGACCGAGGATTGATCCCTGGGGGACTCCATGTTTTATATTTAAAGCAGCTGACATTTTGCCACCAGAGAAAGTTTGCTGTATTCTACCTGATAAGTAACTGCAAAGCAACCTCTGACTTGCGTCATCAAACCCATAGTGTTTAAGTTTCAACAGCAACATGCCATGGGATATGCAGTCGAAGGCCTTGGAGAGGTCGCAAAGGATTGCACCTACATGTTGACCCTCCTCAAAGCCCCCAACAACATACTCCATCACAGACATGACTGCATCTACTGTCGATCTCTGCTGCCTGAATCCAAATTGTTTATTGGTGAAAAGGTTATTATTTTCAAAATATGTATACATTTGATTTTTTAGTAAGAGTACAAAAACTCTGGATACAGCAGGCACCAGAGTAATGGGTCGATAGTTATTAAGGTTCTCGGTTGCACCCATCTTATGAAGAGGTATTACCGTCGATACTTGTATTTATGGTATGATTAAAGTATCTTTCAACTTTTTAAGTAAAACTGTACTAAAACCAAATATATCTTTGCTATTTTTAGACTTTAGATTGTTTATGGCATCTCTCACCTCTATAAAACCAACATTTCTGAAGGAGAAACCTCCAACAGGAAGACTCACATCCAGACGCTGCATGAAGTACAAAGAGTCGACCGTACTTTAAGGTATATTTAGTAAAATGTTTTCTGCAATATTGGAAAAAAATGTATTAAATTCATCTGCCGTAATAACCATTGGAGATTTTTGCTTCTTCTCAACATTTCTATATTGGTTTTTTTGACTTGTTTATTGCCTTTCTGTATTCTTGTCTGAAGGTATTTCTTAAGGTACCTATTTCATAAATCTTTGAAATGTTGTAAAAGTCATTTAAAAAATTCAAGGTTTCCCTCATATTTGCTAGGGTAGAGTTAAACCATTTAACAGAATTATTAGAGCTACTAGAGTGAAATTTAATTTTCCTTATAGGAAAGCAAACATCATAAAAGTATGACAGATTGTCTATAAAAAATATACCTTTGTCTTCAGCATTAATACCTGAACTTAGTAAGGACCAATCAAAGTTATTAAGATGTTGGTATAAGGTGTTTATGCCTGTCTGGGTAATGGGCCGACCTGGTGGGGGCGAAGGCGGACTTTGACCATCATGACCACCACCATCCAAAAAATCGACAGTGATTTCCACAGCTTTGTGGTCAGAATATACAGCCAGAAGCACAGCAGTATTATAGTTTAAAAAATTGCTGAAATTTATAAAAATGTTATCCAAGCAAGCATTGTTTCGTGTGCTATCAAAGATTTGCTGGCTAAAACCATAACTACCTAAAATATCAGTAAAATCTTGATTTCTGCTACTATTCACTCTAAAATCAATGTTAAAATCTCCTAATATTATGACATACATACTTCTACATTTTAACATTTCAAGTGTTTGAGTAAAATGATTTAAAAAAGTATTAAAGTTACCACTTGGGGGACGATACACACTTACAACTATAAGCCTTATAGCTTTGAGCTCAACAGCAGCAACTTCATAAGTCATTTCACAGGTCGTTCCCACCAGATCAGCACGTTCCACAGCCTCCAGTGAGTCTCGCACCAAGACAGCCACACCACCATGATTCCTTGCCTGCCTTGAGTAGTGCGATATAACTTTGTAGCCACCAATTCGTAACAATGGAATCTCCTCCCTTTTTAGAAAGTGTACTTTGTTTCTCAGAGAACATACATTTTGGTGCAGAATGGTCAAAAATCTTGGAAAATAACGGCAAGATAGATACAGATCTGTATAATTTGACTGATCATGCTGTGATCCTTTGTTTTTGTAAACTGGTATAACCCTGGCCATTTTAAATATCTTTGGGAATAAGTATAAAGAAATTGCTTGGTTTATTAGTTTTGTAACGTGTTTATGACTTTTAAGTTCAAGCCAAATGAATCCTTGCATTCACTATTCTTAATTTCAGAGAAAACTTTTCTTATTTCTAAACTATCTAAATAAAGAAATGAAAATAGGTAGAGAGATAAAGAGAGCTCCCCACTAACCCATTGTATCGTTAACCACAAAAGGTGTAGGGTGCACGAAAACGATACCACCGAAAAGATAATTTAGCATTAACTAAATTAAAGAGACATTATCACCAAATTCAAGGTGAAAGATAATTTAAAGAACAACATTAAGAATTTTAAGAAATCTATTCATTAATACTTTCCTGTGAGTCACTTATATGTGACCGGTTTAAAATTAAATGGGGGACACTGTGGTATTTCAGTCAAATACTGAGAAAAGTGGGCCGAACAGGGCTGCAATATTTCCACTATTTTCTCTGCCACTGAAGCAAAGTGGTCATTAAAATCATTTGCATTTAAGTTTGAAGAGCAAGAGTGAGTGGACCTTGGCTGATTAGATGTAATTATTTCCCACATTGCTGTTTGATTGTTGTTAGAGTTTGCAATGAAAACATCATGAGCAGCTTTTTTTGCTGTACACAATGTTGTTCATAAAACGTTACAAAAAATAAGGAAAATTTGAAAATTTACAAAAGTTTGAAATTCTCTTCTCCATTTATGCCTATTCCTATGGCAGAGATCATTTATCAGCTTAATATCGTTACACTGTAATAAATTTGAAAAGTAAATAAAAGTGGCAAAATACTAATGTAACGTAGGTGAACACTAATCATGTTTCACTTCACGTGGTCCACTGTGGCATAGCGCAAATGTTAACTTCTTCTTCTTCCTCAGCTATTTGATGTCCACTCCTGAATATAGGCGATCTTTGCTGAGCGATCTGGATCCAATTCTTTCCCGCATGTCGTTGGATGTCGTCTCTCCATCTCGCCTGTGGGCGTCCACCACTTCTCTTTGCCTCTCTTGGTCGTCATTGCATCAGGGTTTTCGTCCATTTCGAGTTGTTTCTATTTCGAGTTGTTTTTGGCTACGTGGCCTGCCCAACTCCACTTCAACCTAGCTACTTTTTCAATAATGTCCCAAACTCCTGTTCTTCTCCTGATCGTTACGTATCCTATCTCTCAGGCTCACTTCTAGTATTACTCTCTCCATCGTCCTTTAGCAGACCAGGAGGCGGTTTGCACTGTTTGCTGTGAGCGTCATTGTTTCGAGTCCATATATCGCCACTGGCAGGACGTATGTATCTTAGACTTTTCTTTTTAGATTTGCAGGAATGGTCGGTTGACAAAGAATGTAGCTGAGGTCCCCGAATGCTATCCAGGCGAGGTTGATTCGTCGAGTGATCTCTGCTGATAGGATAGACAATTGAACACGTCCTCCGAAGCCAAGATGAACAATTTTGGTGAAATTGTGTCCTCCTGCCCCACGAAAACCCTTCCAGTTATCCAGTCTTCATCAATTTTTACATGCAGGGACGCGTTCTCGTAAATGTAGCGGATCAGGTTTGTATATCTGGAGTCAATAAGGGCATTATTCATCGCTCTCATCACTGCCCAGATCTCGATCGAGTCGAACACTTTCTGGTAGTCTACAAAGGCCATGTGAAGCGGAATGTTGTACTCCGTACATTTCTCTGTCAGTATGCATACTGTTTGAATATCGTCGGTTGTGCTGAAGCCTTTTCTGAATCCTGCCTATTCAACTGGCTGATAAAAGTCGTACTTCTGGCTCAGGCGATTTGTTATAATTTTTGTTAACAGCTTGTAGAAGATAGACAACAGGCTGATGAGTCTGTAATTTTCCTTGTTCGTATTGTCACCTTTTTTGAAGAGGAGAATGAGCAGGAATCTGGAATCCTTTCTTCATCGAGGCATTTATTCAGTAGAATTAAGAGGGCTTCTTTAAGTGTTTCCCCTCCATTTTTTTATCATCTCGTTCGTGATCTGGTCTTTTCCTGGAGCCTTACAATTTTTGAGCTGTTTTAAAGCTGCCTCTAGCTAGTTATTATCTATGGGCTCTAATTCTTCTAATCCCACGTTCAGGATTGATTTTCGTGTTTCGTCTTGCGGCTACCACTGATTGTTTGTAGAGTTTTCGATAAAAGTTCTCAACAGTTTCAGTGATCCTATCTTTTTCACTGACAATTTCTCCCTGGTCATTTTTCATTTGGTGAATGATCAGCACTCTCATGTTTGTGTTTGTTCTGATGTATCCTAGATCAATCTTGTGTTTCGTGTTCTCTGATCCCTTTTTTTCACTTTTTTGTTGATATCATTGTATGTGGGTGTGTTTTTGTCAGCATTTCTTCGTTCATCTATAAGGTTGTTTGTTTCAGGTCTCTCTCTCTCTCTCTCTCTCTCTCTCTCTCTCTCTCTCTCTCTCTCAGTGATCAACATTTAAAATTTTTTTAAATCCGCTGTTATGTTATCTTTCCAGCGCAGTTTGTTTCTTTCATCCTCTAGCTTAATATGGCCAGCCCATCTCAGTCTCTCTGATTTAATGATTTTGACAATATCTGGCTGATTGTACAGAACTTCCAACTCTTTGTTAGTTCGGATACGGTATCGCTGTGTTCTTTACTGCTGTTCGCTGTGCAATGCTTCTGTTGGTTCTTTCTTCTCTTAGCTCACTTATGGCGGGACGGATCTTCGTTCCTATTAGACGTTTTTTCTCCAGTTGGATATTGATATGTATTTTGGTCCTGATCAGCCTATGGTCACTACTTGTACTGAACTGATTTATGACCGATACATTTAAGCACATTCGATAGTTCGATGTGAGGATGTAATCTATTTCGTTTTTGATCCGGCCGTTGGGACTTCTCCAGGTCCAAATGTTAACAATGCAGCCAATAGATTTCTCGCTTCGCATGGCCCTCCGCTCGCTTCGCTTGCTAAGGGGGCGCAAAACAGAAACTAACTCAAGACATAACCAAACTGAAAAAAACTTTACACAACCTCAAACAACATGGAAAACCTGTCTTGCCACTGGTATCGAACCCGGGCCACCGTATTACAAGCACAGAATCTGACAGTAGACGTTGCTCGGACCGGATCCGGATTACAGAGCTTCAGAGTTACGCGCGCATTACATTGTTGACAAACACCATATCTTCAGGGTCTAACGAATTGCTGTCAAGTGGGCTCGTAGCTCAGTGGTTGTATGTCTGCGATACGGCGGCCCGGGTTCGATCCCCGTCGATGTTTTTTTTTTAATTTTTTTCAAAATTATGTTTATTTCTTTTTTTAAATTTGAGTTAATTTGGGTTAGTTTTGTTTGGTTGCGTTCCGGAGCGAGCAGAGGGCATTGCATGAAGTGAAAAATCTAAATTCATGTGTTTGTCAACAATGTGATGTGCCCGTAACTCTGACGGTAAGTGATTTCAAGAGGTTTAGAATTTTAATGAAATTATGTCAGATGCGAAGATAGTTACTTCAAAATCATAAAGCTCTTTAAATAAACATTACGGAATATTTTCTTACTTCTAGGTAACACTGAGGATGACATATGAGGCAGAAAACGCTCTGCTATAATTTAATAAAATAATTTTAGCATGTTAGGCAAGGCTTTAAGCCCATCACACACACACACACACCGATACATACATAACTCCATAGCATAGGGGCATAAGAATTTCGACCAATCATACGCGAACTTGAAGACGCCATGCCAGAGAACATCTACCGGAAGATGTTCTCTGGCCATGCCACAGCCACCTCCAAAACTTGCAGGTGGCTGATGAGGTCATGCTTATTTTGCATAATAATAATTTTCATAAAAATGAATGCATTGTATGCTACGCGTGTCCAATTAAATTCCATTATAGTAGTCACGTGATAAATATTCTTCACCTGACATTCCTGACAATTGTTAGCCAGAAAGAAAATAATTTTCGTAACAGCCAATTAAAAGTCATCGCAACTTAAATACTGCTCAGAGTGGCAGGACCAAAGTATGTCGGTGTTTTTTATCTGAATATTGAGGTTGGATCCACAACAACCGCAATATGAGTCAAAATGAGCCCCAAATTTGCTACCTGTGCAATGACAATTGCCTTCCCAAGGAAGATGAAAGCACCGTTTTTGGATTTCCGTGCGATTCCTGTAACAGACCAATATGTAAGACTTGCAGTGGCGTAAAAGCTGTAACCGAGATTCGTGCTATTCTCCTTCAAACTAGGACCTGCATTTTCAGTGCCCGGGATGCAAGGAGATAAATTTGGCGGGCAAAATCACTGCTGCAACTACTGCTGTTAGTGGCAACAGTCTGGATCCCGCTAAACCAACAGCCAGCAACATCAATAAAGCAACGGAAATTGAAAACACCTATTTCAAGTTACTGAATAAAGAGATGGATGATAAAAACAGCATTCTAAAGTCCAACAATAGCCTTCTGCGCTGGAGTCTGAACTGGGTGTTCTCCGCAACGCCTCTGCACCTCAGGTGGATAACGCCACTCCGGATAAGTCGGTACCTCGACCGCAGCATGTTTGAAATTGAGAGTCTGTTTTGTGAACTCAAGGAGAGAGAAAGAAGCAAATTTAACTTCATGCTCTTTAACTGCTCTGAGTCAACCACTAACATCAGTGAGGTTGCTAGAGATGTGGCAGACCATTGTCTCGGAAGAGAGACTCAGGCAGATTTTCAAGTGTTCCTCATGGGAAGTGTGGTCGCTGGTAAGAATAGGCCGATAAAAGTTATCTGTAATTCAAGTAACTTAGCTAATGACGTTATACGCAACTCAAAAAAAATCAAAACACATGGTAACCTTAAGCATCTGTCAATTAGTGATGACAAAACTCCTCAGCAAATACAAGAGTACCGCAAACTCAAACAGCAATTGGATGAGCTGGTGAGACTAATCTGAAAATTATTTACAAATATGGATCACCTAAAATTATCACCACCAACCATACTGTTAATTTAAACTGATTAAGTTGTCTAACAAGAATATACAAATAACTTACCAAAATGCTAGGGGTCTGTTTCTCACTATGAAAACTATCTCGTGGCAATCACAGAGACATGGATCCAGGATGGCCTATTTAACAATGAACTGTTTAACGACAACTATTTAGGCTACAGAGCTGATCGTAAACTCGATCTCATGAATGTCACAAGAGATGGAGGCGTGCTTCTCGGTGTTAGGCATGACCTTACAGCATCAAGGCTCAATTTGGAAGAACTAGAGGGACTTGTACCTGATATTGATGTCTTGGGCTGAGGTCATGCATTTATTTTTATTATTTATATTCCACCTAACTCTCCCGCTAACTCACACCAGAGCCTATTTCAATATTTCTCTATATATGAACCTATTCCGAACTTTATTGGGGACTTCAACCCCAACTCAAATGCAAAAACAACTCAATTAAATGATTTCTTAGCACTGTGTGACTTTACACCATTCAATACTCTTTCAAACGCTTGGGGAAACTTATTGGACCTTGTTATTGCTAACGTTGAGTGTCAACTACCCCTGGTTCCTGAGGATCCTGCCCACCCCACTCTTAACCCTTTAACATCGGGAGACGCCAGAACGCGCATTTCTTTGACTGCCATATTTGCGGCAGACGCATATTTTCGAACGACCTAAATAGTACTTGAGATCGGGAAACACGCGGTGGCGGCTTATCAACCTGTTAACTAGGAGCTTGGAGACGCACGATAGCGTGCAAAATTTTTAATTACTTTTATATACAGGCTTTAACCCGTCAGTATTCACCAAGCTGTTGTCGGGTATACAGCGTATTGCTTGTGCTTTGTTTTTCGTTTTTTTCTCCAAATAAATAGCGCATATTATATGGGAGTCGGGAAACGCAGTTATACGCAAAAATAATAAACGGGAGACGCACGAATGCGCAGGCCTTAAAAACTCCCGTTTGTATGGCACGTCGTGTGAAAAAAGCCCCGATGTTAAAGGGTTAATGTTACATTTGATATGCAGCTCAGGAAAGATACTGGGTTTGGGGACTTTCCATGCTCCAACACAAGTAGAAACTATAACTTCAATAAAGCTAATTACAACTTAATGTATCATCTACTTAGTGTCACTGATTGGAACTTAATAATTAATGAGCCAAATGTTAATATAGCGGTTAATCACTTCTATGATAGACTTTATAACATTCTTGACCAATCTGTCCCCTTATATGCTGTAAAGTCGGCTATAGTTAAGTACCCCACCTGGTATACAAGAGACATTATTAACAGTCTGAATGAGAAGGATCAACTCCATAAAAGAGGTACCAAAGGTCTGGCTCAAGCTTGGACTACCAAGCATACTCAGATAAAAGACGGATTGTTAAGGTGTTGATCGACATTGCATATAAAACATACATAAATAATACTGAATCATCTATCAGGAGCAATCCTAGGCACTTCTGGAGATACATTCGACAAAAACGCAATAAAACACGTATTCCAGGACCCTTGATTCTCCACAAAGTATAGTAGATGGTTTCGCTGAGTTTTTCAGGAGTGTTTATGAGGTTTCTTCTGACTTTGACTTAGATGGTCTAAATGAGCCTGGCAATTCCCAAAATATCACTATCACTTACGTAACTGAATCTGAGATCGTCAAAGCACTAAAGAAACTGAAGGACTCACATACCTCGGGTCATGATAGAATGCCTTCCTTCATCTTGCGATCCAGACCAACATGTTTCCTGACCACTGGAAAATAACTAAGACCTGTCCAGTGTTTAAGGGTGGGGATATAAACAGCATCTCAAATTATAGGCCAATTTCTATTTTGTCCAACTTCTCTAAGGCCTTTGAGGTGTGTATATATGATAATCTCTTTCATCAGGTTAAAAACTTAATTACTCCTGCTCAACATGGATTTTTTACTAAACGCTCAACTGTAACTAATTTGACTAAATTTCTAAATAAAGCCTATCAAGCTATAAGTGCAAAAAAACAACTTGATATCATATATACGGATTTCTCGAAGGCATTTGACAAGTTGGATCATGACCTGATGGCTGAAAAAATGTTCAAAATTAGTTTTTATGCTAACCTGCTAAACCTACTTATCTCTTATCTCAATGACAGGTCCCATTTTGTTGAATACAATGGTTTTCAGTCCATTGATTTTAATGCTACCTGCGGAGCCCCTCAGGGAAGTAATCTCGCTTCCGTGATTTTTGTCAATGATATCACCCAGACCATCTCGTCAAACTGTGTTGTTTGCAGACGACCTCAAACTGTATAGAATTATCAATAACATACAGGAGTGTACTGAGTTACAGAAGGACATTGATACACTATCGTCTTGGTGCCGTAATAATAACATAAACAAATGCAAATCGATGACCATCTCGAATCTCAATCACGAATTAAACTTTGACTATCAAATTGAATCCAGTGATCTTTCCAGTGTTGATTCAATCAGTGACCTAGGGGTCTTGATTGACAAAAAAACTCTCATTTAATGACCACATTGATCATATAGTGCAATCAACATTAAAAGCCTTAGGGTTTATCATTAGGTCTACAAAAGAGTTTGAGAATTTGGACAGTCTTATCACATTGTTCAACTCTTTAATAAAATCTAGATTGCAATATGCTGCTCTGGTGTGGTTTGCGAGTCATCAAGTACATGTGGACAGGCTCGAATATGTTCAACGGCGATTTCTAAAATATCTAAGTTTCAAACAGGATGAGTTTTACCCTCCAAGAGGTTTTGACCATCAGTTATTATTAAAAAAGTTCAACTTCCTTTCACTCAAACAAAGTACAATTCTACAAAGCCAACTCTTCCTGTTTAAATTATGTAACAATCTTGTCGACTCTGCTGATCTTCTTAATGGTCTTAATTTTTCTGTACCAGTAGTGAACACACGTTCACACCGCAAATTTTATCTAGAAAATTACTCCAGTTATCTTACCAGAAGTGAGCCTATATATCGAGCCTGTTCATATTATAATGCTCTGCAGAGCAGCATTGATATAGACTTATTTATAGGTTCAGTCAAGTCAAATCTTTTAAGAAGAAAATCTTGCCAGTTGTCTATACTCTATAAACCCATTTTGATTGTGTTTTTTCTTTTATTACTTTTGTTCTGTGTAGTTTTAATTTTAATTGGCATTTAATGTGATATGATGATTTGGTTCTTGTGGCCGAAATATGTCATATGTGTGATTTTCATCTTATTGTCCAAATGTCTAATTTTAGGATTAAGTGTCATTGGTGTCTGATTTATTGAATTTTTTTTATATATATTTTAGGTTCTAGTAAATTCTACTAAGTTTTGTTTATATGTGCATTAATTGTCTTTTTATTGGGATTATTCCTGTTAGACAATAAAGAATTGAATTGAATTGAATTGAATAACATATAAATGATATGTTTTGCTATAATTTTCTCCTTTTACTTTAATTATAACATTTGTTTGTACTTGTACTAGTCAGTCAGTCACTACGTACTAACTATAAAATTAAAGTAATGACAACATTGTGATATTGTGAAATGTCGAAAGAAAAAAGTCGGTTGTGATTGGTCGAAATATTTTACTACGCAGTGCGTCTGGCATAAAACAAAAGACGTTTCCTGGACCCCGGTCATAAGACTTCAGAGTTGCGCGCGTATTACATTATTGACAAACATCATATCTTTATGGTCTAGTGAATTGCTGTCAAGTGGTCTCGGAGCTCAGTGGTTGGATGTGGTGTTTCTGATAGTGATACGACGGCCCGGGTTCAATTCCAGTGGCAGGACATGATTTTTTTTATTTTTAATATTATGGGTAAAAAGTATTTTTCTTTCTTAGTTTGGGAAAGTTTCTATTGGTTGGCTCCCGTAACGAGCGAAGGACCATGTGTGAAGTGGAAATGAAATGTAAAACAACTCTGAAGCCCTGTGACCCGGTCCGGGCAACGTCTTGTCCTCTACTTCCAGTTAACCCTGAGTATGGTGCCTATCAGGTCGAAAACGCTCTGCTATGATTAGTGAAATGTTTATATTTCCTTTACATAAACAATTCTTATATTCATTTTTGACGCATGTATTTCCATCGGCGGCGTAGCTCAGATGGTAGAGCTGTGGTAGAGCGTGAGCGAGCGCTTAGCATGCAAGAGGTACCGGGCTGATGCCAAAGATTTTATTTAGTTTTTAATATTACTTTGATAAAGTTTTCACTTTTGTCGTGTTCTGTCGAGTGATACAATTTAATGAGATTTTCCATTTCTTCCTTTGTGACATTTTTCTCTTTTAAACATCCCTTCAATATTTTCGTCTTTATAGTACCGTTTTTCTATTTCCCATTCATTCATTATCATTCTTCCTAACCTTACGAAGCCTTTTCATTGCTTCTCTTTGTGTCTTTTCTGCTCTTGATGAGTAAGGTTTTGCTTTTTTCTTGGATTTTTAGCAAAGTGCTTCCTTTCACACACTGCATATATTATTTCTTATTTGCCTATGCAATCATGTAAGTGGGGATCTTCAAATATTAATGTCCAGTTATGCTGGAAAATATTTAAATTAGTATCTATATCAATTTCTTGTTTCATCTTTTAAGAGTTTAGTTTCTATTCATTAATTAAGGTTATTCGTCCTTTCTTAGCAAAAACATAATTTGCTTTCAAACACCTCCGCTTTAAATTAATTTTCCTCCATATTTTCCCAATTGAGCTAGTTGTCGTAACAGTATATTGCACAGCGAGTGCTTAAAACTACACTTTTCACACTTGTTACGTCATATGATAATAAAATTTGCATTAAGCATTACATTGTGCAAAACAAACAAAAATATTTTCGAAATGTAGGTAAACTGTAATCGATCGATAAGTAATTTTTATCGAAACACGATGTAAATATACATCGGTATAATAAATGAGCTTTTATAATTTGTTTATTGTTTATCGCCTACATATTCAAATCACTGTAATTAATAAAGAATACTTTCACATTGTTTAGATCATTTCAGCATCACCCGTGTAGTGCTAAGCATTACGTACGAGCATGACGATCGTAGGTCATATAATCGCTAATTTTCCTTATTTCATTAATGACTCTTATTATCGAATGATATTTCGGATACTTAGAGGTCAAATACGATTTGCATAATATCATTTTATAGGGTTCTGATAATTTAAAATGAATATAAATATAGCTCGATTCGTAATTGCGAAAGTTTAAAAATGATGGCTTCTACTTCGGCATGCGATATGTCACGTCCCTCAACAGGGATGTCGAAGTTAAATAATATTGAGGCTTGGGGCAGGATTGCAAGAAAAATGATAATTGGTTAGTGTAAAAAAAGTGTGTAAA
>MU187981.1:46334-68008 GCA_016904865.1 Pissodes strobi | reverse complement strand
GAACGAATTTACTTTATTTTTTAGAGCACCCGAAGGAAGGTATCTAAGAGAGTTAGGTCAGGCTTATAGGGTAGCTAGATGGGCGGTGAAAATATGACCAATAACCCTGTACAGGGTGTCCCAAATTCGAGCCTCATCATTGGGATCTCGGAAACTAGAAGAGATACAAGGTCGGTTAAATGGAGGCAAAGTTGCACAATTTGATGCTGATCAAAATGTCACCTTCTTCCGAAGATTTTTGAAAGAAACCGAATATTTTTATTTTTTATGACTCTATTTGAATAGATATAAAAAATTAATTTGACATTCTCATTGCTACTTTTTCTGTTCTTCAAGATGATGTTATCAGATTTTCAAACCGACGTTTTGTTTTCGAGCTGCCATCATTAACTTTGTTTTTTACATACGGTCCTGGAATTTATTACGGATTTTAAGAGCTTCTAAGGTCTCAAAACCAAAGATGTATCGCACTTATTTGAAAAATTCATAGTAATGGCATTTTGCATAAGAACTCATGTGTTAGAGAGAGACAGAAAGTTGTGGATTTTTTTTTATATCAGTTTTTAAGGCTTCTGATGTGCCAGAACGAATGATGTATCGCACTGTCTCGAAAAAATCATTTTATTGATTTCCTGATAAGAACAAAAATCTGTTTTCTGCCTCTGTCTAACACATGAGTTCTTATGAAAAATGCCATTAATATTAATTTTTCGAACAAGTTCGATACATCATTGGCTTTGGGACCTTGGCTCTTAAATCTGTAATAAAAAAATCCAGGGCCGTATTTAAAAAAGCAAAGTTAATGATGGCAGCTCGAAGACGAAACGTCGGTTTGAAAATCTGATAACATCATCTTGTAGAACAGAAAAAGTAGCATTGAGAATGTCAAATTTATTTTGATATATCTATTCAAATAGAGTCATAAAAAATAAAAATGGAATCGCAAAGATTCGTTTTTTTTTGAAAAATCTTCGGAATTTTAAAAATTTTAAAGGTGGAATTCCCTCGGAGCGGCTATCGCTGACGATAATCGCGTAGTGATTATCGCTCAGCGATAATCGCTGTAGGTATGTTTTCCAACCAGCGTTCGCGACATTAAATTTCAAGCGAGTATCGGTAATTTTCCTATTAGTTGTTCGTTCGTTCTGTGTCAGTCAAGTCATTGGAATTAGTTTAAAGTGCAGTAGCAAACTACTTGCGGCTTATATCGGCTGTCCAAAATTAAAACCATGTAACTGACATTTTTAAAAAAATTGAGTTTTCACTTTATTCGCACTTACTGTGTTTTTGCGCACATTTAGGTATAATTTTTTTCCCAATAAGATAATAAATAACGAAGTTATGGCATCAGCCAAACCAAGTAACTGCATTTACCCATATGCCTTTTCAAATTAAAAACAGAGTAAACGTATCTTACAACAAAAAAACGAAGTAACTGTATTGCACTTACACCGTTTTTATCTTGGAATATGCACTTACTTTGTTTTTAAAGTGTTGCGCCCTCTAGGATAAAATCATTATTTAATATATATAAGTGGTTTTAGTAGCTCACGGAAGCTCAATATTTTAAAAGATTTCAGAGGGAAAGGTTATGATGTCGGTCTCCAGTCGTTTTAGTACGAGATCTAAGAGATTAGTGCAACTTGCTTTACTAAATGTAAAGGAGACAGATGTTGAACCAAAAGTAAGTATTTAATTGGGTTTTTACCGAATTTTCAGACAAATATCACTATCCTATTATACATGTATAATAAATTATGATCTACAGTGTGTCCCACGTAGAAGTGCCACTCCCTTTATCTACGTTATTCTTCTATGTTGGGGTTTGGAACCTTCGGCAACATGCACTAAATCGGAGTTTTATCCACAATACTGAAACAGAATTATTGCACTCGACGCGCGTTTCGCTAACCATGTTAGCATCAACATCTTCCGATGATGCTAAGATGATTAGCGAAACGCGCGTCGAGTGCAATAATTCTGTTTCGGTATTGTGGATAAAACTCCGATTTAGTACGTTATTCTTAGTATATCATCAAAGTTTTTCCATTTCAAAACTTAGCTTTAATACATTCTAATAACACAAACACAAAATATATTTCCAGTTTAGGGTATTTCTTAAATGGAATGGAACTTTTTTGATTTGATTTAGTTGATGTCCGCAAAGCTGGGACACCGTCTGCTGGTATTTTTATCTATCAGAATGTCAATTTTTTTTCAAAAGTCCGGTTTAAGAGAGGTGCTCCCATATCGAGCATGATCGAGTTTTCGTTAATATGATTTGATTAATAATTTATAATATGTTTGTTCTAGCAGCGATTTCAAACCAATGCCAAGCCATCCGGAGTTTGCGCATAGCGATTTATGTGTCGCTTATATTGCAATGCGCAAACTCCGGATGGCTTGGCTTTAGTTTGAAATCGCTGCTAGAACAAACCTATTATAAATTATTAATCAAACCATATTAACGAAAACTCGATCATGCTCGATATGGGGGCACTGGTCTCAAACCGGGCTTTTGAAAAAAAAATGACATTCTGATAGCTAAAAATACCAGCAGACGGTGTCCCAGCTTTGCGGACATCAATTAAATCAAATCAAAAAAGTTCCATTCCATTTAAGAAATGCACATAATACCTTTTAATTTTTTGTTAAGGAATATTGCAGTTTTTGGTCTTATTTAACTATAAACTTCAGTACGTTATATGAATAAGAACTTACTTTTATGTTTAATTTGTGTTATTTAAAAAATACTTACTGATTAAACCCTGTATCAACCTTTTTTTTGTTATTGTAACTTTAATGTACTTTTAAAATAAATTTTATTTCTTATTGCAGTTTTTCATTTATATTGTAACAGTTCGATTTTGCCAATTTTAAAATTTCATTTATATGCCGCATTTAGGGAAAAACCTATGCTGTATTTTGCACTCATCGGTTTATTAATTCTGAATTTAATAAGTCGCTTGAAATTGCCTCTTTTCTCAATGTAAAATTACCTATATTTTAAGTATAGATTAGCTATATATTCGTATTAGCTTTTAGAATCGATTGTGATTATCTATTTTAGTTGATAAGCGATGTATGTACCTTATTATTAAGTTAACTTGGCTTGATTTGTCGATTTATATTTTTAAAGAATTCAGTTAGCCTGCAAATACGTTGCATTTGACTTATTGAACCATAATTTAATTTCAGTTTGAATATTCTATTACCTTTTGAGAACCCTAGGTTGATGTTCCGGAGATCGTTTTTGGACCTCTGCTTAAATATATTTCTCGTTCGGTACAGCGGACCAGTTTTTTTGTAAGGTTTTTGCAAAATAATAGGAATGGTCTAGGTATCGCGCGTTTTTCATTCTCGGTTTAGATTTTTGAAGGTTTATTATTTCTGTCAGAGCATTTCCTAGCCTTTCTGGAAGAATGTAATTTTAGCTCACTACTCGTGGCTTCCGCCGTCATTTATCACCATAATAAGCGAGAATTAAGGCGTTTATTTTCTTAGAATTATTCCTTGTATCGAATCACTCGTGAGGTTTTCAGCCCATTACTACTTGTTTCGCAGTATTTAATTTAAGGCAAATTGACGGACGACGGAAGGAGGTCTTTTCTAGTTTTGTTCGCCTGGGGAACGTTTGCCAGTATAGCGAGAAATTGCACGTTTTGCGTATTGTGAAATAATACAACCCTTTTGAGGGGATTTTTCGTGCGTTTCTGTTTGTGTTTTGACACGACCGATTATTCGGGTTCTACAAGCTGTACTAGGTAAGCATTTTCTCTGGATTCCTTTTTCTGTGGCCTATGAAGCACTTGACCGCCATTTTGCTAAATTTTTTTATTTCCATTATTTATAGCGGCTTCCACGTTCGTCCCATAAGACCGAGACCGTCGAATCTCCTCTAATATACCCTAAAGTCCGAATCTGAGGTAAATATCGCTACCATTTTTGCCTAAATTAATGAAATTGACTGCTTATCTACCTTTTATTTTTTGTGCACATAACGCCATTTGCTTTTCCCATGTGTTATCTTATCTACTCCATTTTACCTGATCCGAATTTTTATTTTAATGCAACTTTAATTTTGATCATATGGGGAAGTTATATATTCTTTTAGGGGTGATTCATATCTATCTTTTTATATTCAAGTTGCCGGAACCTTAATATCTCTTTTATTTGCTTTATTGCACTGTAAGTCCATGGGTTTTTTTTTGTCTGGGAAAATTTGTTTTATAAAGAAGATGTATTTATGCAAAGAGGGAGAGGGTCTATGATTTTTTATTAAAGTAAGGGGGCTTCATTTAATGCGTACTGGATTATTTCAGGGTCCTTCTGCTGGGCCAGAGTTTATTTGGAGGACTGCAAGTTCTTCTACTGGGCAGAAATTTACTTGATCAACCAATTCCTTCTGCTGGGCCAGTAGTTTACCTGGTGAACCAATTTCTTCTGCTGGGTCAGAATTTCTCCTGCTGAACCAATTTCTTCTGTGAAAGGCCGGAAGCAGGTCCACAACCTTTTTTTTCCCTGGAAGGCTGACGAAAGGCCTTAACTGGTGGTTCCCGCACTAGAGGCCATCGACAGAGTTCGACGACGGGATTTGGGTATATGTTTTATGTTTCATTGTGTCTTATGTTTAATCTTCGCTTACTTTTATTGATATAAATCACACATTGAATTGAGGTAGCTCATTGATTTTAATTAATTTAATTTACATTTATTCACTGGTTTATCGGACCAGTTAATCATATTGCTTTGATTTGTTTTCTCATTTTAAAAGATAAGTGCTGGCTGGATAACTTCATTCTTTTCATTAATTTTTCATTTCATTAATTAGTCGGCAGATATAACTGCTCTGAATTTTATCTTTTTATCGTATGAATCAAGCTAACCATATTTTTAATCTGCTCTGGTGCTTTTATTAACTTCTCAAGTTTTTTTGATCTAATCATTGTGTGCGCTCATTGCGGCATATTATCACCATCAGTGCAGCTATTAGCGCACGCATACCTAGTTGTAAGAAGCTTAGTCTGCGCCAAGTGATCACTTTGATAAGTAGTTTAGTGCATTTAGTGATAAGGCATATAGAACTGAGGTTTTCCAACTGAATTGGTCTCTGTACGTACAATCTTCATATTGTACTCAGTTTATTTTATTAATTACTTTAAGTCATTTAACATTCTTTTATCTACTCAACCACCTTTTTTTTAATATAACCATTTTCTCCAGATAGATTGTTGCTGTGTTTGCAAAAAAAAAAGGAATTTAGTAGCAAATATAGTGTCATTAAATTTTTAGATTGTTGTTTTCTTGATAGGTTAAGTTGCATGATTATAGTGCCCTAATTATTCTTATTTTTTTTTTCCTGATATTCTAACTTTTTTTTGATAGTTCGAAATTAAGAACCGGTTAATTTTATGAGCGAATCTAGCCACTCGGTACAACACCTGCCGAGCTTTTTCCGTTTAGCTGGCTAGAACGGGTGGCGCTCAAACGACCCCACGACAGGGGCCGGGCTTTGTAACGCGACTCTCCGGGGCTAGGTTCAATTTTCTTTTAATTAATTGGGAAAAAAAATTTTGGGGTTTAATCTTAAAAAAAAAACGTGTTGCAATATAAATTAAAAAATTTAATTTGGCGTTAGTTATTGTCTTGTGTTTATACATCAAATTTATTTATTTATACAGCAAATTTACAAGCGAAATAATTCCAAATGCAAAAAAACTGTAATGGCACTTACTTGGTTTTTAAACAAATATTTTGAAGTAGTTCAGCAAGTGGTACAGTACAAAAAACAGAGTAAAGGCAAATACTTTGTTTTTACTTGTAGTTTCGGCATCAAGTAACGATCTAAATTAAAAATAAAAACAGTTTTTTCTAGGCCTATCTTCCAATCTTCTCTTGTATCCAAAATGCAGTAACATTTTTTTCCCCATAAAGTTATTTGTTTTCAGCGGCTACGTATAAAACGCAAAAACTGATTTTTCTCGGTTCTCATAAAACTAGAGTTACATGGTTTTTATTTTGGACAGCCGATATGATGTATGAAGAAGCCGAAGATGATGGCATACTTCAAATGTGTGTGGTTCTATGAGATGAGGTCGATACGATATACAGTATGCCCCCGGATGTGGTTAACATGAGGACTAAAAATTGAAAGATACGATAAAAGGTTATTTTTGATAAAAGTTTTTGCTTCCTCTAAAACTAAGAACTGCCCAAAAAACAATACCTTATATTATACAGAGTGATCACAAATTAACAATACGTGTAATTTTCCAAGAGTAAACTACGTGATTTTATTTTTTTAATAATGTTAAACAAAAAAGTTGATTGCAGGTAAATTATTGAAATACAGGAATAGTATTAACAAGTATACAGGGTGCTACAAATTTCAGAGGCGTAACTAGAAATCCCTCCCCTCCCCGCAAATTATTTTGGGGGCCCCCTCGGCGCCCTTGTATTCCAGAGCTTTTCCTTTTTAGGGCCCCTCTGGGCGGCGGGCGGGGGCTGGCGGGGGTGTAGTTACGCCACTGACAAATTCGTTTCTTGGTATGGGTATCTCGAAAGCCGTAAAAGATACGATGTCGATTAAATTTGGGCAAAGTTGCGCAATTTGAGGGTGATTGACATGCCGTTGAGAAATTTAGAAAATTATGTCTACTTCCGAAGATATCATCTTTTATTATTATTTTTTTCCTGCCTTTGTTTGAAGAGACAAAGTAAAATAAATGTCACATTATTAGTGCCACTTTTTCTCCTCTACAAGCTGGCGGTATCAAATTTTAAATCCGACGTTTCGCTTTCGAGCCCCCTTCATCAACTATTTTTTTTTCAAATACGGACCTGGGTTTGTTATCTAATTTTTAAAAAGCCTTTGGTCTCTCAAAACCAACGATGTATCACACTAGTCCGATAGTGGTAACAAATATTGTCATAAGTGAAATCGGGTCAGAAAAGATCCCCCCATCTCTGTCTAACACATTATCTTTTATGGAAAAAATCTAGATTTGTTGATTTATTGATAAGTGCGATACATCGTTGGTTTTAGGGTTGGTTTTTAAAAATTTATTATTTATGTAAAAAAATTAAGTTGATGAAGAAGGTCCAAAAGCGAAACGTCGGATTTAAAATTTGATACCGCCAGCTTGTAGTGGAGAAAAAGTGGCAACAATAATGTGACATTTATTTTACTTTATCTCTTCAAACAAAGGCAGGAAAAAATAAAAATAAAATAGATGATTTTCGATTTTTTACGGATATCTCCGGAAGTAGACGGAAATTTCTAAGTTATTTGACGGCATGCCAATCATCCTTAAATTGCGCAGCTTTGCTCCAATTTAACTGACCCCGTATCTCTTACGGCTTGAGATACCCATACAAAGAAACGAATTTGTAGCACCCTGTATACTTGTTAATACTATTCCTGCATTTCAATAATTTATCTGCAATCAACTTTTTTGATTAACATTATTAAAAAAATTAAAATCACGTAGTTTACTCTTGGAAAATTACACGTATTGTTAATTCGTGATGGCTCTGTATAATATACGGTATTATTTTTGGGCAGTTCTTAGTTTTAGAGAAAGCAAAAAACTTTTATCAAGAATAACTTTTTTTCGTATCTTTCAATTTTTAGTCCATTTGTCCTCTTGTTAACCCCATCCGGGGAGATACTGTATATCTCTAGACCGGAGGAGGGCTGTCTCACCCAATTGATACAAACCCATTTGAAGCCTGACGATAAAAAAATCCGAAAATGTTTCAGATTGAATCGACCTCAGTTTAAACTAAGGAAAAGTCGTTGGTCGCAGCGACTATATTTGCTCTCGGAGAAGGCAGTTTGCGACGCACGCTACCCCCGGCGATTATCGCCGGAGGCTGTCGCTTGGAGGAAAGTGATTCCATAAAGGAACAACAGTATCAGTCTCAGCGCGATCGACGCAGCGACGATCGCTGAACGATCATCGCAGCTATCGCTCGGAGGGAATTCCACCTAGGTGGCATTTTGATCAGCTTCAAATTGCGCAACTTTGCCTCCATTTAACCGTCCTTGTTTCTCTTCTAGTTTCCGTGATCCAATGATAAGGTTCGAATTTGAGACACCCTGGTACATACTTTCATTGATTTCTTTGATTTTGGTGTACCTACTTATTTTTTTTTTAAATTTTGTACGTTACCTATAATTTAGACCTGTTTTAACATTTTTTTGTGTTACTCATAAATATAGGTATAGGTAACTAGTAAATTAGATACGTGCATACTTTCCTAGATTTCTTTGATTTTCGTTTACCTAAATGTTTTTTATTTTTTGTACGTTACCTATAATTAAAAAAAAAAACAAACCATTATTTTCGTACTATTCTACTTATAAATTATTTATATTTCAACACTCGAGACTCGAGACTGACGTGACGAGACTCTCGGTCTCGAATCCAGAAGTCTCGGTCTCGGTCTCGAGTTATAATTCCTAGTCTCGTCTCGGTATCGGTCTCGAATTTCGAAACGAGACGAGACGAGACCGAGACTAGTCTCGTCGAGACCGAAGCACTAGCTAGACCGGTCCCGTAAATAAATCTAGTAAAAGTCTTAAGAAGTCGTTCCTTTCGGCTTAGCGCAATTATTTAGTTGCACCACCTTCGATTTCTTAAAAATATTAATAATTGTTGTAATTATACACAACAATTAAATGTGTACGGCTTGCAAGCAAAAATGTTGTTACGTTAAAACTGAAAAATTCTGGTTGATCAATATTAGAGAAATACCGCAGAACATAAAACCATATTTTTCTCTTACAACTTCCATCGAATGACTGTTCGAGATTATACAATTATTAAGATATTAGTAGGTATGATAATTATTTGCACACCGACTAGCAGGTAAACATGATTTTATGATTTATGATCTAAAAGGGTCAGATAGATACTTTAACGCGTTAAAAAAATTGATGGCTTAAATGAATATTAACTGCTCTACATACATTACAATTGCACGTAATTAAATGCACCTAATGAATATTGAAATAACTTATCAATAAATAAAAATGACATCAGCGCAAATATGTGCACTGGGCGCCTTGCATTTTTTTTCAATTATTAAATCGTCGTAAATAAGTTTGATTTATAAATAAATTTTAAATTGATACTTTGTGGCAATATTTCCTTATTAAACATATGCGCCATTCAATTAAATTGCACATGATTTTTTTTCGGGCGAAACTAACCCAACCTAATGCATTTTGTTATCGAAACTAAGGGAAAAGTGGATGGTGGAGCAAACCATGTAGAAGACCATCGAAGCGCAAACTTAAAAATTTTGACCACCTATCTATCACCACTAAGACTATCATCATGATAATTATTGACCGGTTTTGTTCTCGCCAGATCTATCATTGATTTTATTCCTTCATGAGTGATAAATACTCTATCTCATTTTATGAAAAATTAGTGCATCGCTTATAGTAATTTTCTGAGGTATTTTTCATTATTTGCTATAAAAATGCGCAAGAATATAGGTCTGCTTTGCAACCGCATCAATTGCAATGGAAGTCAATGGAGTATTTATCCAGATTAGGAAAATGTATTAGGTTTATCATAAAGCTACAATGTAATCGTAGAAGTTAACTTTCAGTTTTAACAGCAATTAATATATGCCTAACTTAGCTTATCCAAATTCGAATTAGAGATACAATGTTGCAAGCACGGTCTACAAGAACACAAATATAGAAATAAAATGTCGATTTATGATCTGCGTTTATTTTCGGTGAACATTACTTAGTTCACACGGCCTATCGCGTGTGTCTAATTACTTCATGATGTGTGTACCTGAATGTAGGTACGTAAATTGTCTCGGAATAACTACCGTGGATAAATTGCGACACGCTCGGTATTTATTTTTGTCGAGTCTTTGCCTAAGTCTTATGAGTCACCGATCCATTAATTTCGAGCAATTTGCGTTAAGCACTACTATTTGAAGGCTTATGCCGGAATGGTACCACCCATCAAATCGCAGTTATCATCCGATATACACTGTGGGCAAAATTAAATTGGAACCTTTTTTAATGCTTGATAACTTTTTTATTTTCAAAGGCTTTTTTATCATTTTTGGATATGTAATAGCTTAGGGTATTGGGATTAAAAAGAACTTTGCAAAGATGCTCTACTTCAGTGGCGTACATAAAAGGGGGTATTTTTCGAAACCAATGTATTTCAGGTCGTTGCAAAAATCGGCCAAATGAAATATAGATGTAAAAATGGGCAAAAAAGTTTTGAAAAGGTTCGGAATATTGACCATTAAAAAACCAGATCACTACAAACAAAATTGAAATTTATACTTTAATTTTGATAAAGCCATGTCTCGTTTACCAAATTAAATTGGATCCTTTTTTACTGCTTAGTGACTTTTTATTTGCAAAGGATTCTTTATCATTTTTGGATATGTTTTGACCTAAGACATTAGAATCAAAGAGAAGTTTGCAAAACGGGTCTACTTCATTGGCGTACAGAAATTTTGAATCTACTTAAATATTTGAAAATTAAAAAAAAATTATTTTAAATTTTTATGTACGCCACTGAAGTAGACCTGCTTTACAAATTTCTTTTTGAATCTAATATCTTAGGCCATGATGTCCAAAAATTATAAAAAATCCTTTGAAAATAAAAGGTCATTAAGCATTAAAAAAGATCCAATTTCACTTGGCCCACAAGACATGGATTTTCCAAAATTAAAGCATCAATTTTTATTTTCGTTTGTATTGACCTAGTTTTTTAATGGTCAATATTCCGAACCCTTTCAAGTCTTTTTTGCCCATTTCTAGACCTTTATTTCATTTGGCCGATTTTTGCAACGACCTGAAATACATTGATTTTGAAAAACACTCCCTTTTCAGTGCGCCACTAAAGTAGACCGTCTTTGCAAAGTCCTTTTTAATTCCAATACCTTAGGCCATAACATATCCAAAAATGATAAAAAATCCTTTGAAAATAAAAGGTCATCAAGCATTAAAAAAGGTTCCAATTTAACTTGGCCCATAAGACATGGTTTTATCAAAATTAAAGTATCAATATTAATTTTATTTGTATTGACCTGGTTTTTTAATGGTCAATATTCCGAACCCTTTCAAATCTTTTTTGCTCATTTTTACATCTTTATTTCATTTGGCCGATTTTTGCAACGACCTGAAATACATTGGTTTTGAAAAATACTCCCTTTTCTGTACGCCACTGAAGTAGACCGTCTTTGTAAAGTTCTTTTTAATCCTATTACCTCAGGCTATAACATATCCAAAAATGATAAAAAATCCTTTGAAAATAAGAAAGTTATTAAGCATTAAAGAGGGTTCCAATTTAATTTTGCCCACAGTGTAAACCCTTACAATTTTTTGGATCGTTTTATTGGAGAGGCTGGGCAAAAAGCTGCCCATCTGACCTGGAAACTGAGTGGGATTTAGATTTGGATATAACCCATCCAACTGAAACGTCTTTAAGTTAATATTGACTCGCATGTCAAGCATTATTTTACAGATTAGCGAGATTGATAAGTGCAGTGGGGGAGGGGGTTATAAAAAAAATTCTACCCCATCCCTGAAAACCACTTGGTCTACTGTTTTCGAGCAAACACTAGTTACATATTGATGTCTGGATTTGGAATAACAATTATAATTTAAGTTAGACCAATATTATTAATTTTTTTGGTCTTCTCTCTACACTGCGTTTCACTTTAGGCCTCCCTAATCCGTTCATTTGTCTTTGAGTTTTGTAATGTTGTATATCATTTTAATAAATAAATTTATAATCAAACGACTGTAGGTAATTTGCCTTAGTTACCGTATATAGCTTATCGTTATATATCATTATAATAATGAATTTATAATTAACCGACTGTAGGTCGCTTGATGTCTATCGTTTATATTCTCGTTATTTTTAGTATCATTTATTGATCTGGATATCTTGTTTAGCGAATTTACCTTTAAAAAGGCTGTAGGTTATCTAATTATGTACATTATATATATTTCTGCATCTTTTCCTAGTTGCTATGGAGATACTTAAATTGATATTTATTATATCTGATATTAACACGGTTAAAGTGTCAGAATAGCTCATTGAGCTGATTTTTTACTGTACCTGGCTGTAGACCATATGGCAGTAATTCATTTCTCATAACTAACATTTACAAATTTAATTTGGCCTTGATAGCGGAATCGACTTGAGCTCAATTCGTTTACCTATAGATATTTAACGATTGTATATGTACATATTTACCTCACAGGCTATTTTATTGACTTAGTATTATTAAATGACTGTTTATTGGTCTGCTGATATATAAGTTTGGTTAATAATCATCATCATTTTCTAAGTTTTATTACCCTATTTACTCTATTTTCAATGATCAATAATCATTAATAGATTTCTTGTAAAAAAAATAGTGGAGCCCGAACCTAACTGTCAAGACTTAGATCCACGCCTTTAAAAAAATCAAATTCGCTGAGTAAATATGGCATATGGACCGCCTAATGAGCAACTAACAAGAAAGGTTCCCTATTATTTGACACCCAACGCTTAAGGCTGGTTAAAGCTTATGTTGAAAAATTCGCTGCTCCAATTTCGAGGGTGTTTGAGCTAGACCAGAAGGGCCTGTATGTAGAATTTGTTCCATCTTTAAGTATAATGTTGAATTAAAGACCTCGATTTTGAGTAAGCTATAGCCTCTTGATAAATGCTTTAATATGGAGTCCCCGGAATTCTGGTATCAACCGTCGGATTAACCTGTCCAGTTGAGTCAAATCACTATCAGAATCAGACCAACTCAGAACTCCAAGGTTGCAGGTGATGTAATTATTGTCAGAAAGGTTGGTGTCTAGCTCTTTCAGCGCACCCTCTCCTAGTACTTTTTGGTGAATACACTCTTCACTTGGCTGGGATTAATCCACCAGTTTTGAGGTGTTGAAGACAGCAGATTTCCAATAATTTGCGATAAGGTTTCCTGTTTCTTCACGAAGTTCCCCACAATTTTGTTGATCGTACATCTGTCGTTTTCAAGAACACACCATTATTACCCTTGAAGGTTTTTATAGAATGTAGCTAACTCCCTTCCAAGAGTATGCTCATCCATAGAATTAATAAAGTCCCTTTCGCCTGCATCTGAAATTGAACCGATGCCCATTATTTATATTCAGACAGAAGCATTCTTGCCAGAAGTATTTTTGTTGTTTCTTCATGCCCATAGTGTAATCTACTAAAATGCATAAGCTACTAAACAAATATCACCCTGTCGCAAGTTTGAACTTGAACTTGGAGATTGCTATATAAACATTAAAGGCAAACTATAAACAACGCGAGCAATCAACGAAAGCGACTTTGAACCTTATGCATGCAATGATCATCACTTTGTTTTATATAAATACGCTACCGAACCCTCAGTTCGGCAAACTTTGGTCTCACCTCCAGCTCCCAAGGTTAGCCACTTGACGACTGTCTTCTGGGTTCTATCCGCTCCTAAAGTTCACCATACGAGTGCTTTAGGTTCCATTCCTTTCCTTCCAAACCTGGCACCGGTTAGTCACTTGACGACTGCTAGGACCAGGGGTTGCACAACCTCCATAGTAAAGTCTTGACAAGAAGTTTGTCAGAGTGTTGAGAAAGACAAGTGTCTAAATAGTCAGTTAAAAAGTTTAGTGAAATCTATTAGTGCTCTTAAATAAAACCCAACTCTTAAGAAAAACTATAAATTATAAGACAGTAAACAAAGACCTATAAACAGTACCTCAAATCGAGAAAACGTGCGCACCGTGGTAATCGGGTATAATAGAATCCCATTTTTTCTGACCAATAATTATTGTTAAAGTTTTATCGTTAATACATTGTTATAAACTAAACGTGCTTACTTTATCATCTCTTCTTACCCCACGTAACGCGGTCCCGGTCTACCTCAGTTACTCCCTGGCACGCTAAACAAGGCGTGTCCTCGCGAGTAGAACATCCAGTGGTAGAACTAAAGGAAGCATTGAGATCCCGTCATTGTACTAATCGAGACGCGGCTCTTCTCTGAGAAGTTATTCTTTAAAGAAATCGCTCTAACCCTTAACCTACTCGTGACAATATGCCCATGTCACTGTTGAAGATCGTAATAGAATTCGTTAGAGAATGTAGTTCATTATAGCTTTCTCTGAAAGGTTTCAGGCCATCCATACTGATACCCAATATTCGTGTTCATGTTCATAAGTCTTGAAGTCAAATACATTATTCTGGTCACAAAGAATTTCTTTGATATATCCGTTTTTTGCAAGCATTTTTCCTGTTTATTCAGACAGCGGTTTTACAATTTCATGCAATAGTGCTGCCAGATCATCCACGAAGTCTTTCATAATGTTGATGATGGAACAGATGTAGTTAGGGAATGATTTGCTGAACTCATTGCAGAAGATCTTTATAAAATTCGTTAGGGCAAAACTTTGGCTTTCTCCGAAAGGTTTCAAGTCATCCATGCCGACACTCCATAGTAGTATACATAAAGCTTAAAGTCAAACAGCACCATTTTGATTACAAACAATCTCCTTGAATTATTTGTTTGGATATCCATATCTTCCAAGCATTTTTAGTGTTTATCCAGGAGGTAGATTTTCAATTTCCTGCAATACTACTGCATCCACGAGGTTTTTCATAATAGTGATGAGAAAACATTTATCTGAAGAGCTTCAGGTCATTTATACCGACAGCCAATAGTCGCGTTCATAAAGCTCAAAGTCAGACAGAACTATTCTGGTCACAAAGAAACTCCTTGAAATGTTCATCTTTTAAGCATGGAGAGACTAGACGCCACCTGTGAGAAGGGGTAATCGGAAGACCGCCACTATTGCAGGCCAGCGCAGATAACATACCTCCCATGATGTATAAATAAAACCAAATGAGCCTATAACCGAATGTGCAGTTAAAATTTTCCTGGATGGCTCAAAAATCCAGGAAGGAGCAGGCTGTGGATTTACCCCCGAAGCTTGCGAATTGAACTCGAATGCTCTATGGAGGGGCACGCATGCATAGTTCAGTCTGAACTTGCTGCTATATCCATAGCCACAAAAGAGATTGTTCGCAGTGATATTGAGGACAAGATTACTAAAATCTGCACGGATAGTAGAAAAGAACTACTTGCCCTGAGAAGATATAAACTTACAGCCAAGTCAGTTCTACAGAGGATGCCGCACGCAAAACCAGAATTTCTATCTGCTGGGTTAATGCATTTGCACATGCACGTGCGAAGGTAACAAATTAGCGGAGAAATTGGCTAGAAAGGAAGCCGTTTCAAACATTATGGCAGCCGGCCCTTCAAACTTACCTATCGCTATGTTGATACGTATGATAAAAAACCTAACCCATGCACACATTAGGGTGAGATGGGACGAAACAACTCTCTGTCAACTGGCCAGGGAGCTACTAAGCTACCCTAATGAATCTGCAGCAAAGGCATACCTGGCTATGTCGATGAAGAACCTACGACTCATGGCGGGGATTCTGACTGGACACCGTCAGCTAAGGAAATATCTCTATACAATGAGATTATGTGAGACACCTCTATGCAGGGGCTGTGGATAGGAGGACGAAACAGTAGAGCATCTGCTCTGCAATTGCGATGCTGTTTCGGAATTAAGGGGGGGAAGGGGGGAGAGCGTCGAGGCCAACCATGGCTTTTCTCAGAACAGCCTCCCCGGGCAACGTCGTCGCCGCATTTTTACAACACTAGGCTTAGCGATGTCCTAGACGGATTATTTGACCTAGGGAGGATGTACAGGGGGTCCAATGGGGCTGGCTGACTTAATGCCGTGGCCTTTCGTGGCCACCCTCTCACCATTTCCAGATTCCAGATTGCAAAAGCTGATTAATGTTTATTCACGCAGCAGATTTCTAGTCTCATGCAATTGTGCCGATTATCAACGAGACTTTTCATATTGTGGATGTTGGGACATTTACCGATTCCCAATGGTATGTCGACGTTACTGTAGAAGATCGTTATAAAATTCGTTAGAAAACGTAGTTCATTTCAGATTTCTCCGAAAGGTTTCAGGTCATCCAATGTTTGTGTCCATAAAGCCTAAAGTCAGACAGAACCATTCTGGTTACAAATAATCTCCTTTACATAGTCCTTTAAATATTCGTATTTTACCAGCATGTTTTTTTTTATGGCAGTGGCACACACACTAAAGGTAGATCCTATGGCGCTCAACGAGCGGTGTGTGTGCGAAGATGTTGATTGACACGGTTCTTGAATATTTGTAGGTTGTCCTGGAAGTGAGTTCCACAGTGATGCAGTGCGCCAGACAAAGGAGTTCTGGTAAAGCGATGTTCTAGGTGTTTCTAGTTGTACGACGAACTGGTGCGCTCCTGCCGTCGGTCGGGACTGCCTGACAGGAGTTGCCAGGGGCGGGATTATGCGGGCCAAATCCTGGGAACATCTGCCGTGAAAGTATCTGTAAAACAGAGACATCTCGGCCACATGTCTGCGATGTTCCAAACTATCCAGATTCCGGGTCAACTCCGGATCGCCGCCGAGACGCACAGCCCTCTTCTGAATGGAATCCAGCAGCTTTAGGGTATGCTTTGGTGTGGCACCCCAGATATGTGAGCAATATTCTAAGCACGGTCTTATTTGCGCTTTGTACAGCAAGAGCAACTGCTGCGGTGTATAGAGTTTTTTGTTGCGAAATAGCGCACCAAGCTTCTGGGAGGCTGATTTTGCGATGTTAGCAACATGGTCATGCCATGACATATTGCTGTTGACCGAGACACCCAGCAGCCCGATTGACGAGGATGAAGGAATGGTCGATCCTGCCATAATGATGTCAGGGCCCGCTGTATTGGCCCTCTTAGTAAACGTTGCTGCTTGGGTCTTTGCTGCATTGAACTGGACCAAATTTCGGTCGCCCCAAGTTTGAACTTTCTCCAGGTCTTGATTAATTGCTGTAATCTGCTCCTGTCTGCGGTGATGAGTCTCAGTCGCTGGTAAGGGTTTTTCTGATCTAAAGTAGGAGACAAGGGTACTGTCATCTGCAAAACTGTAAACAGGATTATTCGTTTCGATCAGCAGGTCATTAATATAGATGAGGAACAGAGTTGGTGAAAGTATTGCGCCCTGAGGCACGCCCGCGTTGATGGTGAATGTGTCCGAGATGTGTCCATCGACTGCAACATGTAGGGATCGGTTCTTAAGGAAACTGGCCAGCCAGCTGCAGAGAGAGGCGGGCAGTCCCAAGGACGGCAGTTTGTTGAGCAGTCCGTCATGCCAAACTCTGTCGAATGCCTTTGAAATATCCAACGCAATCGCTCGAGACTCTCCGTAGTTTTCAATTGCCCTACTCCATATATGAGTGACATAGGCCAATATATCTCCTGTCGATCTCTCTTTGCGAAAGCCGTATTGATTATCGCTGATTATTCTGTTGCTCTCGAGGTACTTGAGTAGTTGCTGGTTGACTACACGTTCCAAAAAAGCCTGGAAAAAACAGGTGTTAGTTCGTTGGCGCAGTTCTTTAGCACGATGGCAGGTATTCCGTCCGGTCCTGATGCCTTTTGCGTATCTAGTTCTTTAAGGATTTTGCGAATATCACGATGAGAAAACTTGACTTCTGCCATGGTGGTGTTGATGTTCGGTATAGTGGGGAGAGTCTTGCTTTGGGGCACGTCTAAGGTAGAGTGCGATGAAAACATTTTGGCGAGCATGTTTGCTTTTTCCTTGGTTGTAGTCGCCGTGATGCCACGTTCGTCCGTCAAAGGTGGGAGAGACGTTTTTGTAAAGTTCTTACTTACTGCCTTTGCTACCGACCAGAAATTCCTGGAGCCACTGGGGCATTGCAAAAGCTTATTCCTGATCCTTTGATTGTGTTTGTCCTTAGTTTCGTCGATCACACGCTTGCACTCGTTTCTCGCTTCGATAAAATAATTGCGATTTTCAGCGGTCTGATTTTGCTGCCAGTACTTATAGGCTTGCTGTTTCCTTCCTACAGCTCTTTCGCATCTTTTGTCGAACCAGGGCTTTCCTTTTGATGGCAACTTGATGGAATTTGGGATGTATGCTTCCATTCCTGAGGAGATTACTTGCATGATCTCTTCGCAGCAGTCTGACGGGTCGTCAGTGGCAAAGCAGACGTCGAGCCAAGGAAAATCTAGGTAAAACTGCCACAGATCGTCCCAGTTTGCAGAATTGTAATGCCAGATTTTGCGAGGCAATGGTGGATCCTTCTGTATGAGTGGCTATTCACAAACCGTTGTAATAAGTTTGTGGTCGGAGGTACCTAATGGCGGACCAACTGTAACCTTGTACTGGTCAGGATTGGTGGTCAGAAAAAGATCCAGGAGGGCGGCGAATTCGCCCCTCTATGATATTCGAGTTGGTTCGTCTACAATTTGAGTAAGCCCGCAGCTGATGGCAAATGCTTCAGCCTCTCTACCTTCGTTGTCGGTCTTGTTGTAATGTTTGAGCCAGTTGGTGTTGTGGGCATTGAAGTCTCCCATAACGATTATTTCTGGACTGGGGTGATCGACCTGTATTGAGTCAAAGGTGGTAGCTAGTGTTGAGAAAAAGCTTTGGTAGGCTCTATCGCTCGGAGGGCGACAGAGACAACATATAAACTTGGTTAATCCCTTGGCGGTGAACTTGAGCCACATGACGTCAAGGTTGTTCGGTTCGAGTGTTTCCTCGCGGTGACATGAGAGGTCGCTTCGGACAAAAAGGCATATTCCGAACTTATATCTAAATCGGGTATGTAACCAGGATAGAGGTAGTTCACTGTTGTTGTTGTAGAACATACTTGTGTTTCTGTAAGGGCCAATATGTGTGGTCTATTTGCTTGTAGATGTTGGTGTACCGAATTTATGTTTGTATTTAGGCCTCTTATGTTGCAGAAATCTATTCTAAATTGGGTCGGTATCTTTGCTGTCTGTGAAATGCGGAATGATGGGCTCCCAGGGCCACCCAGCGCCCGGAGATCCGAATGGCCGGGGAGTTTACCTCCGGAAACTGTCATTGATCAGCTCCAGACTTTGTACTTTGGTGTTCTCCAGCCTGGAGGAGGACGATGGAATTTGATGCGCCATATCCCATGGCAACTCGGAATGGCGGGGGCGTCACTCCCCGTAATCAAACTCCTCTCACCAGTTTGACGTTCCTGCCAGCCAATACAATGCAGTTCCTCTTGTCACAAACTGTCATTGATCAGCTCCAGACTTTGTACTTTGGTGTTCTCCAGTCTGGGGGAGGACGATGGAATTTGATGTGCCATATCCCATGGCAACTCGGAAAGGCGGGGGCGTCACTCCCCGTAATCAAACTCCTCTCACCAGTTTGACGTTCCTGCCATGCTGTTTATTCAGGCAGCAGATTTAGATTTCATGGAATCGTCTTTCATAACGTTGATCATGGGACAATTATGGAGTTCGAATGATATGCCGATGACATTGTTGAAGATCTTTAAAGAATCCGTTAGGGAATTAGTTTACTTTAGCTTTCTCTAAAGGATTTGAGGTCATCCATGCCAAATAGGTAAGGTGGCTTTCATCAACCTCTTACATTGAGCCTATACCAGATATTCGTATTGATGGGAGCTCGTCATATGGCCACAAAGAATCTCCTTGAAATATCCCACTACGTACTCGAATTTTTTCAGCATTGTTGCTGTTTAATAGTATACGTATACATATGGACAATCAGTTATGAAGGAATACTATTATTACGATTGAGTGATTATGAAAACCATCCTTCTCCAGTACAAATTTGATTTAGCATTGTTTCTGATTTTCTAAAACTGTGCCTATCTAAAACATCTTCCTCACTCAACTCACTGGCATTAAAACTTTTAATTTTGCTCAGCTCGTTCTTCAACAGGCAAAAATTTCGTAAATTAATATTTTTCACAAGCAAAAAATGCTCTTTTTTGGTGTAAGAGCCCATCATAACTGGCGTGTGAGACTGTCTGAAATCTGGAAGTGGTGAGGGGTGGCCTTGAAACGCCCCATTGGACCCGTTGTGCGTCCTCCATAGGTCAACCAATCCATCTAGGCCATCGCCCAGCCTTGTGTTGTAAAAAGGCGGTGATGTTGCCCGAGGAGGCTGTTCTGAGAAAAGCCATGGTGCGGGACTGTCCTAGTACAAAGTCACGTGAATCAAGCAAGTCATTAAAAAATCAAATATATCACAGCATCGTGTCTAATACTTTCTGAATCTTAATTCTACTGTTTTAATTTAATATCTTTTAGTCAGGTCAGTCTCATCTAAGGGCGCAATTATTGGTATCCTGTATTAATAACGAAAACCAGATAATCTGGCCAAGATTTACGTTGAGTACCACCATCATTCAACATTCTCTTTGACTTCAAGGTGTCTCAAAAAGACCTCAAATAGCTGAGATGAAAACGGCTTCTATACTGGCAAGGTTTCACTCACTAATGATCTTAAAGCTGGATTACGTGCGTGTGGGTCGACAGATCAATTTACAATGTAGCAATTATTATAAGACCGATTAAAAGCTAAATAAAATTTGATTGGTGTCGATCTGCTTGATTACAAGTACCTAAACATCTTCTTATTCTTTTGCATGCATGATGGTGCCATGAATTTTTTTTTTAAGTTTTGTCTTTCGTTGCTGGCAACTGGAGTTCCATACAAAATTTCTTTAAGAAGAACCCAACGCCAAAACCCTAGGCTGTCTATATCTGGCAAACGACGTGGTTATCATTCAATTGTTGGGAACAAATCGAATGCTATCCTTTTCGGTAAACAAAACGAATCGTTTTCAAGTTGAGTCATGCCTTCCGCTGCAAAAAGCATATTTGTTACAAAATTCTATTTGTATTACCAACGTACGCACGTAGCTATTTCAAAAATTTAAATGGGTTTCGGATCATGAATCTTAAAGTCAGCATCAAATCATCACCGGCTTCGTAATGTTTAAATAACAAATATTACTTATTTGAGTTACACATCGTTCCGCGGTATTAAGTGCTTGCTGATGATTCGATAATTATTTGTTTAATAATGATCCTTCTTCAGATAAAATTACTTTGGCACTTTGGCTGTAAGATGGAAATGATATATATTGTAGAATCATAATAAATTATAAATTTTGGGTTTTTGAAACATCAACATCATCAATGGAGAAAGGATTATTTAAATTGTTCAAAAGAACATCAGCTGTAATAATAGAGGCTTTACACTTTTTTATTCCTGAACAAGAAAAAGTATGCCTCGTTTTTTTCATTCTTCTCTTTTATCTTCAGATCAACTCCAGATTATATTTCTATTGAAACTGACGTTGAGGGCGCTGTTCACACTCTTTATAGGAAAATTAAGAAACATTTTTAATTTGGTTGGTGTCATTTAATCAATCGTCTTGCGAGAGATGTACTTCGTGATCATTTAATACGAAGTGTGTTGGCGGTTCCACAGTACCGTCACTACTTGCTTCTACTTGGTGATGTTATTACTTTAAATAAAAAACCGATTTAAACCGGCAATCACAATCCCCAGCCATGCAGATCTAATATATCAAATCATAGATCTTATCATCGAGCAGTCTTGGTCGTTGGCAAAAATAGTAAAATCGGTGATGTCATCCAGATCGCTTCGAATCAATCTAATGTAATTTACTGTGTCACTGATTATTGCCCAATTAAATGCGATTTTATGCATCTAGATGCAGT
>MU187981.1:5021-26334 GCA_016904865.1 Pissodes strobi | reverse complement strand
CTCATTAACCTCTGCTTTCGGGAGAAGACTTTCCCAATGGTCCTCAAGAGGGCAATAGTCATGCCAAGGGCTAGCTCATGCCAACCCAAACTAACCCAGGAGTGCCTGAAAACTATAGGCCAATTTCTCTTCTACCTATAGTCTCAAAAATTGTGGAGAAATGTATGACTTTTCAGATAGTTACATTCTTCGAAAGTAGGGGGTATTTCTCAGGGTGTCAGTTTGGATTCAGAAGGGGAAAAACACCATTTTGGCTATTTTAGACCTTATTTCGCATATAGCAGAGTCTTTTCAAAACCACAATTTTAGCGCAGTAATTTTCTGCGATCTCAGCAAGGCATTGGAAGCTAAAAAATTACAATTTCTGTCCTGAGAGCATTGAGTTGATAGGGTATTATCTTAAGGATGGGATACAGGTGGTGAGGGTCGATAATGTGACGTCAGCGGAGAGAGTGGTCAATATCGGAGTACCATAGGGCTTAGTTCTTAGGCCCATACTCTTCCTTATCTATATAAATGCCCTTCCAGCGCTACAGTATCAGGCAAAATACACTCTGTTTGCTGACGATACCACAATCCTCACCTCGTCTCCATATTTGCACTGTGCACTCCGCAGCAGCCAAAATGCTCGAGAGGAGGCACAGGATTGGTTTAGAGTGAATGGACTGCTTCTGAATGACAGTAAAACACAAGAAGTCATATTTTCTGTGAGAGATTGTGGTGATGTGACCGAGGGTGTGAGTGGTGCTGGGTTTCTGGACTCCACCTTGATGCACTGTGCAGTAGGCTGAGTAAGGGCCTGTTTGCACAGCGAAATCTGCAGGGATGCGTCGCTAGGGACATAATGAGAATGGCGTATTTTGCGATATTCCATTCTCATCTAGCATACGCCAACTTGGCTTGGGGTCACTCTGCTAATGTGCATAAACCGTTTGCCTTGCAAAGTAAAGCGGTTCGCATCATGGCTGGGCTCCATTATCGTGATAACTGCAGATGGGCATTCCGCAGTTACGGAATACTTACGCTGCCGTCTCCGTACATATACGAGAACCTGGTATTCGTGGAGTAGAACCCGGAGCTGTATCGGTCGCATAAGGAAGTGCTTGCCCATGATACGAGATATAAGTAGTTTAATTGCTGTGGTAGTTTTTTAATTGTTGAATATTTTTCTTCTGTAGTAAACATATTAATTTTAAATGCGGTAGTCGGCAGGTATGACATACATATTTTTGCAATATGCAGAAGATAAGAAGTTTTGGGAATTCAAATTTAAGTTATTAAAAATTGATGAGTTTAGTAAATCTTTAATAAACTTGTAACAGTCTTATTTGGCCAGTGTAAAATATTTTAAATTTTATTTTATATGCTCCATTTAGCAAACTAAATATGCTATATTTTGCAGTAAGGGTTATTAAGAGGTCAATACTCTTCAGTTAATTAATTCTAAAATTATTGATTCGATTTGTTGTCAATAAGCTTAAGGTTGCCGCATTTATTAATGTAAATTAATTTTATTCTACATATGGGTTAACGATATATTTGTATTAGCTTTTATAACACTGTTGTGACCTTGAGTAGCTATTTTGATCATCCCTCTCTCTTATGTTGTCCTCAGGCATTCTGTGACTATATTTATTTTAGTTGATAAGCAAGCCACAGATCGCTTAGGTTTCATCAAACCACTAAAGTAAGATATTATGTTATTGGTATAACTTTGCTTAATTTATATAACATTACCGTAGAACGGCCAGCAAACCGTTCTATTTTTAAGAGTTGGGTTAATAAGCCTACTGTAAAGTCTCATTAGATCCGTCAAATTCATGTTTTATTTTCGGTTTGAATACTTCATAATGCTTAATTCCAGCCGCCGGCGCCGGCTGATCATTTCTGAGAACTTTTTGGGACCTCTGTTTTATTTTTCCACGCGACATGCTGCAATGTTCGCAATATTCGGTTGGTACTGTTGGTAGCACTGGGTAGTAGGAATGGGCTATTTCCCATAATTGCTGCTGTCGATTTAGATTTTTAAAAGTTTATCATTTTGTTGGGGAATATTCTCTAGTATTTCTTGAACAATTTAATTTCAGTTCATTAATTGTGGCTTCCGCCGTCGTTTTACAACCATAGTAAACGAGAACTAAGTCGTTTATTATCTTAGAATTATTCCTCGTATTGAATCTTTAGTTTCTTTAGGCATTTTCTCCGCCCTACAATTGTTTTCCTTTTAATCTGGTGGAAGTGGAAAAAGGCAAATTGGCTGAAACCGATGTTCTCGTTCTTCTAGAAATACCCTTTGGTGATAAAGAAAGGTTTTTTGCTTTAGTGCAGTCATAGTGACTCAGCTTTAGTATTGATTTTTATACTACCCTTCTTGGGGATATTGTGTTGAGTTTCTAGTTTGTGTTTTGACACGACCGATTTATCGGGATTTAAATACTGCATTAGGTAACCTTATTTCTGGAATTTATTTTTGTTCTATTGCTTGTGAAACCCGTGGATGCTAATGGCTATTTTCCCTTATTTCTAGAGGCTTTCCGAGTTCAACTTACAAAACCGAGGCAGTTGATTCTCCAGCAACCCTACAACACAAGCGAGGTAATTATTGCTACAGTGTCTAAATTAACGATTTAATTGCCTTTTCTGTGTTAACATTTTTTTTACATTGATCACCGTTTGCTTTGCATTCGATGAGTTATTTTACCTATTCCCTTTTATCATACCTGAATGTTAATTTTAATGTGACTTTAGTTTTGATCATATGGGGAAAGTTTATATTTTTTTAGGGGTGATACATACCTATCTCTTTTTTTTATATTCAAGTTGTCCGTACCTTAGTATCTCTTCTATTTGCTGACGGTCATTGAAAATCCATTGAGAAAATGTATTTATGCAAGGGGCTATAGTTTTTTTCATTAAAATATGGGGCTTCGTCTAATTTGTATTGGGTTATTACAGGGTTCTATCACCGGGCTACAGTTTCTCTGCTAGTTTTACCCTCGGGGCCATCGAGTAGCAGTACTCGGACTTGGCTACAGGTGCCCGGCGCCTCCACCAGAGGTATTTCTTACCTCCACCACTGAGCGTGACGAATCGGATCTAACAGAAGCATTTATCTTTATTATCTTTTTTGTGTGTCTAATTATTTTGAATTTTACACTATAGGTTGTGCTTTAAAAGAGCCAAGTTTCGTTAAATCATTTATTTCTCTTGCCGATTAATAATTGTTTCTAATATTTAAATATAAATCAAGCATTGACAGCCAAGCTTTAAGATAGTTCTCAATTGATTTAATTATTGTGGCCGTTTATCACTACATATCATTATTGCTACATTTATAATTGGTGCAGCTATTAGCGCGCGCATACATATATGTAATAAGCTTAGGTAAAACAAAGTGATCACTTCGGATTGTAGTATTTAGAGCATTTAGTTGTAAGGCATACAGTACTGAGTTAACGACAGAATTGGTCTCCGTACAATCTTCATATTGTACCCTAATTATTAACTACTTTAATAATCATTTGACATTCCTTTGCGTTTAAATAGCCAAAAATTTCGCTGTAAGATTGTTGCTGTTGAGAAAAAAAAACATAGAAGCTAATAAATTGATCCGTAAATTTAGATTGTGTTTTCTGGTTAAGTTAGGATTGGAGTTTATTTGCTTGATAAGCGTGCCAAACAACCGCGTAAAACACCAGCGGAGCTTTTCCAGTGTAGTTGGGAAGAAATAGATGCGTTCTACGACTCCACTCCCGGAGCCGGGCATTGCAAACACGACTCTCCGGTGTTAGGCTTGTTGAAGTGAAAACTTCTTTAGGCGTGCTTTGCGTTTTTTTTGTGGGGGTTGAATGAGACCGCGCCGCCACGCGTCATGCTCGGATATGTAACGTAACGTTCGTTCTACTGGCATGTTCCTGTACAGGTAGAGGGCTGAAATTTTGAGGGGATGTAGCCGTTGGCCAGGGGAGGAGGAGAAGGAAAAAGTTAAATAAATAATTTCGGAAGAACGGGAAGAGGTACGGGGTCGAAATTTTTATGGTAGGTGCGCCCCATGGGGGGGCCACCTTAGACCATACGGGGAACCGGGGCTCTAATTTAAAAGGTGATTTTGGGGGAAAACCGTTTTTCGCCCGTATCTCTGCAACGAAGGCTCGGATCGAAATTCTGACAAACGATGACCCCGCTTGTAGAAGTTTTCACTTTTGTCGTGCGGTCTTAAGCACACACCAATTTTTTTTTTTTTAATTAAAATGTTTTACTTGCTTGCTAACTTTAAAAGGAAAAATGTGTTGCAAACTTAAACAAAACAACTTAACCAATATTTTATTTTTTAATCGTGAATGCTTTCGCTAATATTTGTAAAAGATTTTGCTCTTATGCTTAAATGTATCAAGAATGAAGACTCATCATTATCAAACAATCCAGAATCAGACAATTTGTAAATTTCAATTCGAGAACGAGACTTCGAAGTTACTCGAAATTTCGAAAGGTTGAATCGCTAATTGAAACATTTGGGATATCGCGACTAATCCAAATAATTCGATTCTTTGTATTCGAATAATCATTCGATTCTCAAAAGTATACGAATGCAAGATATTTGGTTCTATAAATCATCCGATTTTCCCTTCACTAGTAAGCAATGTATATAATTATTGTATTGACATGAATAAAAGATTTGATTTGATTTGAAGGTGGATGTTCTGTTGGCAATTCACATTGCCCTGTGGTGGGGGCTTACACCTGAATCAGATTGAGTTTGGTGTGAGAAGCTTTTAACTATACCAACACTACTCTTTCTTCCTCTAATTTGTTAGACTCTCTGTCTAATATGGTTGCAATGTTGGAGGTCGCTACCTCCAGAGTGTGCCATTGCTTGTTGAGGGCTGTCCAGAGTTAAGTCATCGTGCTTCGCTGATTCCTAAGATCTTAATCATCATTCTATTCATTTCTTGCAAAATGTTATGCATCTTACCAGGCTGATTCATACTTTGCACATTCGAGGTATTAGTAACCTCTGATCACTAAAGACTTGTCGACCATGCTTTCACTATTAGTCTTGACAATTATATAAGGGAAAATTGTGAGATGGTTTCCCCTTGCCTTTTTTATCGCGGTACTATAGCCATAGTAACAGTGGTGCCTCTGGTACCCCTTCAAACCAGTCCAGGATGATTTCCTATGTGCTTTAAGCAGGTAATAGTGTCCGATACTGCCCTCCATTAGGAATGTTTATCGACCTCTCGGTCCATATCAATAATGTTTCCGTCAACAAGGTCACCTCTAGCAGGCTGTGGCTTTTCACCACGCAGTACGGTCTCGGATGATGAGATGATAAGGGATTTTAGTAAAACTAATACCGCTTCATTCAGCCTTGAACGCTTGCGAGGACCAGTGTTCAGGCAACTTGAAACAAGATGCTACCTCCCCAATCCTTCTCAACCTTGCCGAAACTTTTAGGTGTTATTTTTTTCCGGTATTTCAAGACCAAAAACGTCCACAAATCCCTTAAAGTTATTGCAAGAAGGTGCTCCTATGTGCTTCCTCTCGCTGCTAGTATCCAACCAAATTTTTTGAAGCACCTCCCATTCCACATAATGACTATATTAAGCCCTATTCCCTGATTTAAGGCTCCGATTTTGGCATCTCTTCCCTTTCCCAAGCCGTATTAACATTTTAATTGATTTTAAAATTAAACCTCGGCAAATTCCTTAAGATCTGAACAGATAACTATTTCGCCGCTAAAGAGTCGTTATAACCGTTGCAAAGCGAAAAGAGAGTAAAGCAAATTTCGCCTAGAGTAACATCTCGAATTTGCTACCTGATATTAAAAGTTCCGCAACTTTAGCAATTACGGAATTACCTTAAGATGGAAGCCCTTCAGGGAAAACGTTTACGGCAACTTATTAACTCATTAGAAAGTTTATGCGGCGGCTGACATTAGAAGATTACTTCTCAACATTCGAGCGTTTGAAAATTGCGGTTTACGTCTGGAAACTGGGTTAAGTCATCTGAAGGATTACGGTTCAGTCGACTGCCATATATGCGCAACGAATTTTTAGTTTAGATAAATATAACTCACCTGATTCCAATTTTTTTATTATCTAGAGAGTATATGGTGATTCCGACATCCTGGAACGAATATGAATAGAGAGGGGAAGAACGAGATAAAGCAAAAATGATAGAGAAAGAGTACGAGGACGAGGACGAGAAAGAAAGAAAAGGGGTGAGGGAGAGAGTCAGAGTGCAATTTAAATACATTCAAAGTTATTAAACACACTATGCTTTTGTTTATATACAAACTGCTTCAGTTCAGAATTGAGCGCCAAACCTTAAGGGCCTTAATCCTCGGACGATTTTAAGAAAAATATGCCATATTAGCTTATTTTTGAGCCAAGGGGCTATGAAAATGTCTAAAAAAAAACATGGGGTTTTCCTCAATATCTTCGAGACTGCTTCAGGTATTTTAAAAAAATTTTGGTATGTACTAACTAGGCTTAAAGGTACGAACAAAGTTAGTTTTATTTCCGCCAGAGGATTTCGCGCTGACATGTCCTTTAATATTTTTCACGAAAAAAAGGGTTTTGTGGTATTGTTTTCATAAATTCGTTTTATCTGTTAATAAAAATACCCTCTTGGTTTTTTCTGCTTTCTCAACCTTACCACAGAAACAAAGATCGCAGTACTAGAGCCAGTATCAGTATCAGAAGGGGGTGGTCCCTAGCGTGCATTGCACTTAGATGACAAATTGGGCCCCTCGTGCCTCCAGCCTGCATGCATTAGAGACCCTCCAGCCGTCCGCCATACTTCTTTTAGACATCCCTCATATTCTTCAGACTAACACGACGCACTGCATCTGGCCCGATCAGCGTTGCCCCAAAGATTCTGAGTCTTGCCGACGCAAAGACGGTATCCTCCATGCACTATCTACACCCATCCTCCTCTGCAAATCTCAGCAGAGTCAGGTGCGCGGTTTAAGCCTACAGTGCCCTATGTGGAATTCTACCAGTGCCCTGCACTCGTTTCTTGGCAGGCCCGTCAACCCCCTGGCAAGACTCTTCGCGGGCCTTTCGCCATACCTTTTCGGCCCGACCCTCCGTCCAGGCCTCCACAGCTCTTTCGCTAACACTGTGGGCCATCCCCACAGAGGGATCAGACCCTAAGTATCAATAATTTAGGTTCTATTACTCCTTTACAATGTAACATATCGTCATATTTACTCGTACGCTCTGTACATGCAAGATTGTTGGTGCCATGCGTTTTGTTACGTAGGAATCAAGTTATTATCGAATTATCTGCGAAGTAAAATTTGGCGCGAAAACGCGGCGCCGGCCGAACTGTTGAGAGCAATCCATAATTTGATGGATATTAGTTAAACTAATAGACTGGTGATTTATAATTCGGTCTGTCTGATCTTGAACTGGCGCATTCATAATAAATATTTTGGGCTCATTTTTTAATTTGATGAATTTTCATATAAATATTTTCCGAATTGACGAATAATGGTTTGATCCAGCTTTGGCTTGGGAGAAACTCATAATTTGGCATACAGGTGTTTCATATCATCAAAATCGTATTGCAAAAACACCCTTTATCTATATTCCCATTTAATTATCTCTCTGAAGCCGGTAAATCATATTATTTATTATAAGCCCAATACATAGATACATCCCAGCTGGCATGAATTGGGGGCAAAAGATTATTTAGTAAGGTAAGAGGAGCCTGAAGTTTGCGAACTCTAAAGCCCTGGAGAGAGCTTTTGAGGCGAAAAACCTCAAAATAATGGCACAACTTTCAGTGTTTTGCTTATTACTCAAAACCTACACGCCCTACAGAAAATTTCGTTCTTATCAAAGTTAATGTAGATAAAAGTCCCTACAAAATGCACTGGTCATCCCACAGGCCTCTGAAATTTGATGAAAGTTTCCAAAAAATCTGAAAATGCAGGCTTGTGCTCATTTTGACTTCTATATGATCGTATATGGTGCCTATTCTATTTTTTAATTATTTCAAACCATTACTTATGTTGTACAAGTTGTTCAGCTTCTGTATTTTCTTCTTCATCTTCTAGTCCTTCCTCGTTCTGTCACAGTCGATAAGTTTTGATACTGTTGTTATTGTAAGTGAGGATGTTGATGTACGATGTACTCGTTGTGCTGTCCTAATTGCAACAAAAGGAATATATCTATTCAAACCAGGAAGGAGTGGCAAAGCTGATACATATTCCTCCACCTCTTCGTCTCAGTATGATCCGAAGTACTTTAATTTTGTCCATGTATTCTCTGGTTGTGACACAACGTCGTCTGCGTTTGGCCGCGGCAAAACAAAGCTATGTGCCCTTATTAAAAATACCCCTGCCCTGAAAGAGGTCGTTTCTTTTTTCTACAAACCTACTGCCTTAGCAAACCAACTTAGCAGGGCAGGTGAGAAGGTACTAATGGCGGTGAAGCGACCACAGTTCAACGAATTGATGACTTAAAGTACCGCGGCTTTTTTAACATGCCCACAAAGGCCAGATTCAGTTTAGAACATTTTATCAAGTACAGGGCTGGCTAGGAAACAGCTTAGATTCACTAAAATAGGACAGCGCTGGTCTCACCCCCATTCAAATGAAAAAGAAACCGGCACCGCAGTCATTGCTTCAACTGGTATTTTGTTGCTGCAAGGAAGAGTGCACCAGTGCGTGTACCTGCCGAAAATCTGGTCTGATGATGAACCACAATCTGTAAAAACTGTTCGGGCACTTCTTGCTCCAATGCCCTACCCGTTGAAATCGAGGAGGACGTTAAAGAGGATGTCACGGAAGCGGGAGATGTGGAGAAGAGAAAGAAAAAATACAGAAGCTAAGGAAGTGGGAGACGAATTTTCGAAGGAAGAGGATCCTCACCCTGAGCCTTCAAACTAAACGAGAGTAATGTGAACCTGACCCAAACTAACCCAAACAACTTGTACAATAATAATGGTTATTAATTATAAAAAATAGTCTGAACAGTACATTGTATAGGGAATTTTGTCTACATTAACTTTGATAAGAATGAAATTTTATGTAGAGCTTATAGCTTTTGAGTAATAAGCAAAAAAACTGAAAAAACTGGCAAAGTTTCGAGGTTTTTCGTCTACCAAACATTCTCCCCAGGGATTTCAAGTTCGCAAACTTAGTTTTAGGCTCCCCTTACCATCCTGACCATTCCTAAAAATATAGTATATAATATTAGTTGTTATATCTGTCGGAGCTTTTGGCGCTATACTCTGGACTATTTAAGTTGAAAGTGTGCAGCGTTGTCAAATTTAACGTTTCTCCCTAAAGTTCAAGTCGGAAATAATAGTCAGTGACTCATTTTTAGTTTTAAGGCACGCCTCGAGGGGTAGGGGAAGAGAGAAGGAAATTCCAGCGGCGGATACAATTGCTTTGTAAATTAATATGTTATAATAACTATATAATGGAATAGTAATAAGTAAACTTAGGCAAATATCCACTTAAAAAAATAAAGTTTATGCACATAAATATGCATGATTTTAGTCTAAAATATGCAAAAAAACGTATATTTAAAATTATTCCTAAATCTAGTAATAAGCAACAAAATTATACTACAAACAAATAGTAAAATATTCATTAGGGCTAGGAAAAAGAGTCATGGATGATAAGGGGGTTTTCTTATCATAAAGTACCATATTGAAGGTTGCATCGAAAGTTTATATCAAAAATCAATAAAACTTTAAGTTTACTACTCGTTATAGGAGGTTTGATAAGAATTTGATTCAGAATCATTACTATCACTACTTTCGGAACCAACATTGATAATAAGAGGTTCAACTCTAACTTCGACCGTAGTATCCAAATCCCACATTTTTTGTTGAATTGAAAATGATAAATAAAAACGCAAAAATGTGATTTGCGTTGAAATTCATTTAGTTTAAAAATGTAAAAATACAAAGACACGAGTGTTTATAATATAGGTATATAATTAAAGAAATGCATTCTTAGCAATAATATTAGACATTATTATAATTAAAACAAAAAAAAATAAAAAAAAATAAGCGAGTCTGCTAGTACTCGAGACTAATGTGTAAACATATCCTATAACGACATCGGTTGTAAAAAAAATTACAGCAGTAAGTTATGTTCCCAAGCGGTAACCCATCCAAGTATTAATCACGCCCGACGTTGCTTAACTTCAGTGATCGAACGAGAACTGAAATTTTCAACGTGCTATGGTCCTTACCTGTACATTTTAGCATGTTCATAGAATAAAAACAAAAATATTCGCATTTATAATATTAGTTAGGATTCTTTAATAATACGCACTGGCAGCTTTGGAGCGGATTAATTCACTGCACAAATTCGACACGAAAATCTAATGCCAACAGGAATAACATCAACATATGGACACAGCATATTTACCTTATAATCTTGGGCCGACATCCTTTGATTTGGGACAATCAATAACCAGCTTTTTCAAATTTTACTGCTTTAAACGTCTGGGCATCTGAATAATACTTTTGACAGTTCGTATAATTTAAAATAATAATATGCCTTTTTATCTTCTAAAATCCGTTTAAAAACGATTTTAAATTGCAAAAATGAACGGCGATGGCCGTGCCTTCGGACGAATTTGTCGTGGATTTTGAAGCGAAAATCAATTTAAATTCAACCGTCTATTAAAAATAAGCTGTGATATGGATCCAAATACACTGCGAATATAATATAATAAAAATAATACTTTGAGGGTTCGTTTAATTTTAAATATGCTTTTTTATCGTCTAAAATCCGTTTGAAACGATTTTAAATGGCAAAATTGTATATAGTACTGTCCTAGCGGCTAGAATTCGTTTACACATTTCCGTTCCATTTGCCGAGATTTACCCTCATACCGCCGCGTAAGATGTTTACACATCAAAAACTCAAGGGCATTCAAGATCAAATTACCTCAATGTCATTCAAGGTAAAGGACACCACAAAACAGTTCCAAGGACCTTCAAGGTCATACACGCTTGGAGCAATCCCAAGGTCATATGCGCGACCGTCAACAAAAACTCAAGGACATTCAAGGTACAATGTCAAGGACATTCAAGGTGAAATTAGGCCAATGTGGTTCAAGGTCGAATACACTTAAGACCAAGTGGGCGGGGTCTATCTCAAAGTCACCGTAGGGGGTGAGGGAGCAAAAAATTGGAGGGGTAGAATTGAGGCCGTCTATAGCACTCTACTGTGGATTTATTCACTGCATACTTTCGACAGGCAAATCTACAAAGCTTGTTCTTTTACCAGCTACTCATCTTGGGCCGACATCCTTTGACTTGGAAAAGTCAATATTCAAATTTTTCAAATTTTAGAAGAGGGCTATGACTCAATATTGGTTTAAACGTCTGGACATCTGAATAATGCTTTTGACAGTTCGTTTAATTTAAAATAATAACGTCCTTTTTTATCATGTAAAATCCGTTGAAAAACGATTTTAAATGACACAATTGTAAAAAAATCGCAAAATTCGGACTTTTTTAGGACGATAGCCGTGGCTTCGGACGAATTTGTCGTGGATTTTGAAGCGAAAATTCATTTTAAATTCAACCATCCATTAAAAAAGACAAACTTATAGAAGGAAAATTATAGAAGAGGGCCATGACCGAATATCGTTTAAAAGTCTGGCCATCTGAATAATACTTTTGACGATTCGTTTAATTTAAAATATGCTTTTATATCGTCTAAAATCCGTTTAAAACCGATTTTATATGGCAAAATTGTATAAAAATCCTCAATGCGACGGGCTTATAATGTCACAATCGGTTTACACATTTCCGTCCCATTTGCCGAGATTTACCCTCATACCGCCGCGTAAGATGTTTACACATCAAAAATGGGTAGATATGAAAACAGAAAAAATTACCCTTCACTTTTAGATAGGAAAATCTATTAATATAATATAATTATAGTCAAAAGCGATCTTATCGTGCGGGTCCAAAGGTCACAATTTTCAGTAAAAACTTCATTTGTGGCAGATTTTGCTTGTAAAATCTGTCAAAGTAATGATATTTAATGAAAAATAATAATAAATAAATAAATAATACATAAAAATGTGACCTTTGGACCCACACGTTAAGACCGCTTTTGACTATGTATAGCCATAACGTTACTGTAATATTTTTAACCTGTTCTGATTCTGTTTAGCTCGTTTTGGCTATTTCTAGTCACTTCTGGTTGGTCGTTCAAACAACTTTCCGTTAGTTCCAACTTTTTAATATGTAAACATCTTACGCGGCGGTATGAGGGTAAATCTCGGCAAATAGGACGAAAATGTGTAAACCGATTCTAGCCACTAGGTCGGTATTATATACAATTTTGCCATTTAAAATAATATTAAATGGATTTTAGATGATAAAAAAGCACATTTTAAATTAAACGAACAGTCCAAAGTAATATTTATTTATATTCGCAGTGTATTTGGATCCATAGCACAGCTTATTTTTAATGGACGGTTGAATTTAAAATGAATTTTCGCTTCAAAATCCACAACAAATTCGTCAGAAGCCATGGCTATCGTCTTAAAAAGTACGAATGCAATTTTGTCATTTGAAATCGTTTTTAAACGAATTTTAGATGATAAAAGAGCATATTATTATTTTAAATCAAACGAACTGTCAAAAGTATTATTTAGATGCCCAAACGTTTAAAACAATATTGAGTCATAGCCCTCTTCTAAAATTTGCAAAATTTGGTTATTGACTTTCCCAAATCTAAGGATGTCGGCCCAAGATTACTAGGTAAATAAGCTGTGTTCATATGTTGATGTTATTCCTGATGGCATTAGATTATCGTGTCGAATTTGTGCAGTGAATTAATCCACTCCGAAGCTGCCAGTAAGTATTATTAAATAATCCTAACTAATATTATAGATGCGAATGTGTTTGTTTCTTACGCTTTCACGCATAAACTGTTTCAATCATCATGAAATTTTGTGCAGATATTTTCAAGAGTGTAGTAAAGAACATAGGTTTAGCTTTTACCCGGGGTTTCGTTCGCGTTGATTTTCTTTTATTTTAAACTCGGTTATTAAACGTAATTTTTATTCTATGATCAAGCTAAAACGTACAGACAACGGCCATAGCATGTTGAAAATGCCAGTTCTCGTCCGATCACTGAAGTTAAGCAACGTCGGGCAGGGTTAGTACTTGGATGGGTGACCGCTTGGGAACACAACGTGCTGCTGTAATTTTTTTACAACCGATGTCGTTATAGGATATGTTTACACATTAGTGTCTCGATTACTAGCAAATTCTTTAATTTTTTTTAGTCATTTGAACTGACTTCGATACGTTATAATAAAATTCAATCTTTTTAGTTAGCTTTGGTTAGCCGTAAAAATTCGGTTTGTTTTGGTTAGTTTAATCTTACTTTAATTTTTGCGATTTAATCCGATACGGTTTAGCCCGTTTTGGTGCTTTTGGTTACTTGTGATTAGTTTTGGTTAGTCATTCAATTAGCTTTCGGTTAGCTTTGGTTAGTTTTAAATTATTTTAGTAATTTGAACCGGTCCCGATACGTTATGGTTAATTTTAGTTAGTCGGCAAAATTCGGTTAATTCAAGTTCGTTTAACCTTATAAGCTTAATATTTTTAATCTGTTCTGATATGTTTTAGCCCCTTTTGATGCCTTTGGTTACTTTTCGTCCATTTTGGTTAGTCGTTCAATCAACTTTCGGTTAATTTCAGTTAATTTTAATTTATATTAATCATTTGGACCAGTTCCGTTACACTATAACCAATTTTAGAGTTTTTGGTTAGTCACCAAAATTCGGTTAATTTAAGTTAGTTTTAACTTACTTCAATATTTTAAATCTATTTCGATGCGTTTTAGCCCGTTTCGATGCTTTTAGTTACCTACTATTGGTTAGTCGTTAAGTCAAGTCTCAGTAAAGTTCATTTAGTTTTAATATATTTTAGTCATTTGAACCGGTTCCGGTACGTTATAAGCAATTTTAATGTTTTGGTTAGTTTTAGTTAGTCGCCAAAATTCGGTTAATTTGGGTTAATTTTAACTTACTTCAATATTTTTAATCTATTTCGATATGTTTTACCTGTTTTGGAGCTCTTAGTTACTTTTGGTTAGTTTTGATTAGACATTCAATCACCTTTCGATATGTCATAAGCAATTATAATGCTTTTGGTTAGTTTTGGTTAGTCACCTAAATTCGGTTAATTTGGGTAAGTTTTAACTTACTTCAATCTTTTTAATCTATTTCGATATGTTTTAGCCCGTTTTGGTGCTTCTAGTTATTTTTGGATAGTCATTCAATCATCTTTCGGTTACTTCCAGTTAGTTCCAATTTATTTTAGTAATTTGAACCGGTTCTGATACGTTATAAGCAATTTTAATGTTTTTGGTTAGTTTTGGTTAGTCACCAAAATTCGGTTAATTTGTGTTAGTTTTAACTTACTTCAATATTTTAAATCTATTTCGATACGTTTTAGCCCGTTTTGGTGCTTTTCGTTAGTTTTGGATAGTCGTTCAATACACTTTCGGTTAGTTTCAGTTAGTTCCAATTTATTTTAGTCATTAGAACCGATTCCGATACGTTATAATCAATTTAAGTTTAAATAAACAAGCTAACACGATCTCTCATGCGTACGACGTTATGTGTGGCAAATGTAGCATGCACTTTTTCACGATTTTAATGTTAAAGCAAAACGATAACCTAAACCCGCAAGCGCGACTATGCAACAGATCTCTCACAGGGTACATGCTCGTTTACTGTTGCAACGTTGCGACCTCCGCCCAACGGTCGTAAAATATCAGTAAATTTACGACCGTCGATCGCGAACCTCTGTTAAAGTACAGCTGCTTCAAATGCTCCGCGTAACGCGCGTATACGGGCCACAATGAATTTGGCAGCGGTGCACGTTTTGTGCCGGAACTCTGTGTCCGCATTTAGGATAAGCGGCATTTTGCGAGCATTTCATACCAGATTTATTGTTAAATATTAAATATTACTTTAAGCCGCTCACGTTGGTCTGTTTTCGAACGAGTGACTGACGTCACTGACTATTATTTCCGTCTCAAGGTATAGTTATGACGTGGAACTTCTTTAAAAAAAATTGGAAAAGATAAATATAGATAATTTATTTTCATTACATTACTAACGTAAATATTTAGGCAGAATCTTAAAGACGGAAACCTATTTATCTAATGCTATCTAAAGCTAATCCTGGATTCCTGCCACCAGAAAACACCACATCTGAACTTTCTAATATTTAAATACAAAAGATAAACGCGAAAATATAAATGCACAACAGCAAACCGGGCCTGCTGCTTCTGAAATATATTTCCCTTATTTATAATTCAAATTTTCAGTTAGGGTGGCACATTAAAATTTGTATATTACTAATCTGTGGTATAAAGTACAGGTAAAGTGCTTGGAATCGGTTTAGGAAATAAGTGGGATCTCCTCTATACAAAGTAATAATTAAGTCTTTTGTAATACAACTATAATCCCTATTGAAGCATTAATCATTTTATGTACAGGTGGTCCAGCAAGCAATAGTACTAGCTTAATAGATTTTATTTAAGGAAAAAAGACTTACTTACATCACATGGGATATTATGAAACTTTTTATTATTATAATTTTAAGAGGGCTAATAGATATAAGTATGATTGCTCTAGATCTATATTGACTTTTTGATGCGTAAGGGCCAAATCTAGCCATTTTACGACTTTGAATTGTATGCGTAAAAAATTGACCAGCGTAATAAAAGATTTAAAGCACTGACAGTTAAAAGGAATTTTCTGATTCTGGAAATCTCTCATTTGCATTTATCTTTCGGGGTATCACATGTGTACTTGAGGTAAAATCGAATTATTACCGCTTAAATTAAAGCTAATTGTTACTAAGTAAAGATTACAATATATGCAAACATCCGGACAGGAGACGGTTATCAGCAAATGCTAAAGTTCTTGTATTAAGAAATAAAACAACTAATTGAAGATGCAATGTTTTATTTTAATTTTATTCTCATTTATTCTTATCATTTTTATTTTGTTTAAATTTATTTGCATTTGACTTCACCTTATTTTAATTTTATTTCACTTTATTTTCGTTTTATTTCACTTTATTTCCCTTAGTGATTGGATTTCTCATAATTAGAAGAGATTTATTTATTGGTTCTTCAATAGCTTTTTTTTTATCAAAAACTTGAAAATATGAAAATAAATTAGCGAATTAATATGTTTATCTTACGTAAAAGCGTAATTAATTAATAAAAATTGAAACTATAAATAGTATTTTATATTAAAAGCGAAATATAGGTGTTTCATGTGAGAATCTTCCAATCGCTTTTAAAAAGAAAATAATATAATAAATAGTTTGTTGAACATTTTTATTTTTTATTATTTATTTTTGTTTATAAAACTTTTTGAGAGAATATTTTTCATGCTTCTTTAGTTTTGGGCATTTATTCTCTTGTTTTGAATTACATAATCGATATTATATTTTGAAGACGTCCACGTATTAAGAAATAAAACTATTAATTGAAGATGTAATATATGTTTTATTTTAGCTTTACTTTGCTTTATTCTTATTTTTTTTATTCTGTTTAACTTTATTTTCATTTTATTTCACTTTATTATCATATTGTTCCAATTTATTTAACTTTATTTCAATTTTATTCCGATTTATTCTCGTTTAATTTCACTTTATATCTCTTAGTGATTGGATCTCTCATAATTAGAAGCGATTTGTTTGTCGGCTCATCAATTGTTTCTTTTATTAAAAACTTGAAAACTAACCCAAACCATAAATGGTATTTTATATTATAAGCGAAATATAGGTGTAGCATGTGACAATCTTCCCAATCGCTTTTAAAAAGAAAATAATATAATAAATAATTTGTTAAACATTTTTATTTCTTATTATTATGTTTTGTTTATACAACTCTTTGAGACCATATATTTCCTGTTTATTTAGTTTTGGGCATTTATTATCTAGTTTTAAAATACATAGTCGATATTATCTTTTCAAGACGTCCACGTATTAAGAAATAAAACAACTAATCAGAGATATGTTTTACTTTAATTTTATTTTGCATTATTCTTGTCTTTTTTATTCTGTTTAACTTTATTTTCATTTTATTTCAGTTTATTATCATATTGTTCCAATTTATTTAACTTTATTTTAATTTTATCTCGCTTTATTTTTCTTTCATTTCACTTTATTTCTCTTAGTGATTGGATTTCTCATAATTAGAAAAGATTTATTTGTCGGCTCATCAATTGTTTCTTTCATTAAAAACTTGAAAACTAACCGAAACTATAAATGGTATTTTATATTATAAGCGAAATATAAGTGTAGCATGTGACAATCTTCCCAATCGCTTTTAAAAAGAAAATAATATAATAAATAATTTATTGGACATTTTTATTTCTTATTATTATTTTTTGTTTATACAACTATTTGAGAGAATATTTTTCATGTTTATTTAGTTTTGGGAATTTATTCTCTTGTTTTAAATTACATAGTCGATATTATCTTTTGAAGACGTCTACGTATTAAGAAATAAAACAACTAATTAAAGATATGTTTTACTTTAATTTTATTTTGCATTATTCTTATCTTTTTTATTCTATTTAACTTTATTTTCATTTTATTTCAGTTTATTATCATATTGTTCCAATTTATTTAAATTTATTTTAATTTTATTTCGCTTTATTTTTCTTTCATTTCACTTTATTTCTCTTAGTGATTAGATTTCTCATAATTAGAAAAGATGGTCGGCTCATCAATTGTTTCTTTTATTAAAAATTTGAAAACTAACCCAAACTATAAATCGTATTTTATATGATAAGCGAAATATAGGTGTTGCATGTGACAATCTTCCCAATGCGTTTTTAAAAAGAAAATAATATAATAAATAATTGAACATTTTTATTTCTTATCATTATTTTTTGTTTATAAAACTTTTTGAGAGAATATTTTTCATGTTTATTTAGTTTTGGTAATTTATTCTCTTCTTTTAAATTACATAGTCGATATTATCTTTTGAAGACGTCCACGTATTAAGAAATAAAACAACTAATTAAAGATATGTTTTGCTTTAATTTTTTTTGCATTGTTCTCATTTTTTTATTCTGTTTAACTTTATTTTCATTTTATTTCAGTTTATTGTCACATGGTTCCAATTTATTTAACTTTATTTTAATTTTATTTCGCTTTATTTTCTTTCATTTCTCTTTATTTTTCTTAGTGGTCGGATTTCTCATAATTAGAAGATATTTATTTGTCGGCTCATCAATTGTTTCTTTTATTAAAAACTTGAAAACTAACCCAAACTATAATTGATATTTTATATTATAAGCGAAATATAGGTGTAGCATGTGACAATCTTCCCAATCGCTTTTATAAAGAAAATAATATAATTAACAATTTGTTGAACAGTTTTATTTCTTATTATTTATTTTTTGTTTATACGACTTTTTGAGAGCATATTTTTCATGTTTATTTAGTTTTGGGCATTTACTCTCCTGTTTTAAATTACATAGTCGATATTATCTTTCGAAGACGTCCACGTATTAAGAAATAAAACAACTAATTAAAGATGCAATATATATATTTTACTTTAATTTTATTTTGCTTTATTCTTATCTTTTTTATTCTGAGTAACTTTATTTTCATTTTATTTCAGTTTATTATCATATTGTTCCAATTTATTTAACTTTATTTTAATTTTATTTCGCTTTATTTTTGTTTCATTTCACTTTATTTCTCTTAGTGATTATATTTCTCATAATTAGAAGAGATTTATTTGTCGGCTCTTCGATTGTTTCTTTTATTAAAAAGTTGAAAACTAACCCAAACTATAAATGGTATTTTATATCATAAGCGAAATAATAGGTGTTGCATGTGACAATCGCTTTTAAACAGAAAATAAAATAATAAATAATTTGTTGAATAATTTCATTTCTTATTATTTAGTTTTTATTTACACCACCTTTTGAGAGTATATTTTTCATGTTTTTTTAGTTTCGGGCATTTATTCTCTTGATTTAAATTACATAAGCAATATTATCTTTTCAAGGCGTCGACGTGTGTTCTAAAGAAAATAATGTGCATATTGTTCCTTGATAAATTCTTTTTTTTCTTAATTTTAGGGGAGTTGTTTCCTATATTATACCACGTTTTTCCAATTAATCTTAAAGTATTTAGTAAATATTTAAGAAGCGCATTAAATATTTTTAAGGTGCTTATTTCACCTAAAATAAAGTACCTATTCATAAAATTGTGTATTGAAAGTGTATATAAAATAAAAAGGAAAAATATGGGTTAATGAAATTCTAGAAAATTTTCTAACAATTTTTTTTTAAGTTGTTTTAGGTTTTAAAAAATTATTTGGACCCCTAAGTTTTAAGCCAAAAATTCTTTAACTCCTCGCTTTGATGATCAATCATGTAAAATTTTTGTCGTTATTTCCATTAATTTTCAGAGGTTGTACGTAATTGTAATGACTGATTCTTTATATAATTTTTATAACGAATATTTTTAAAAAGCTTTACTTAGTATTGATTTTTACTTTTCTTGCCTTCGTTTAATCAAATGCACTCTTGCATTATATTATTTTGTATCAAAATATAGTACTATACGAAAAAAAAGTTATGGCAACACTGCATCTGAAATAATGTAGCGATCTCAATGACTCGACAAGTTCGTACATAAGCAAAAGGCAGTAGTGGCGATGTTGTCATAAGTAATAGTAAAACACATATGGAAAAAAAGTTTTAAAGACGTTTTTAAAAAGTAATTATCATTGAATTCAATTTAAATTATTTATAAGATTTAGAGACGACAAAGTTGATTGGTACCGTGTCACGACACGTTCATGCATGAGCAAAAGGCAGCATTGGCGATGTTATAATAAGCGATAATAAAGCACATATGCAAAAAATTCTTCAAGGCGTCTTCCATCGTTTTTAAAAAGTAATTATCGTTTAAGTCAATTTAAATTATTTATAAGACTTAAAAGACGACAAGGGTGATCGGCACCATGTCACAACATGTTCATGCATGTGCGAAAGGCAGCATTGGCAACGCTACCATAGTCTTCAAGGCAATATTTATCGTTTTATAAAAGGTAATTATCATTTAATTCAATTTAAATTATTTATAAGTTTTGAAAGACTACAAAGACTGGCACCCTATCACCTTCACGTGCCTGGATAAACAGTATAAAGCGCATACGCAAATTCTTCAAGGCGTCTTCCATTGTTTTTAAAAAGTAATTATCATTTAAGTCAATTTGAATTATTTATAAGATTTAAAAGACGGCAAGGGTGATCGGCATCATGTCGCAACATGTTCATGCATGGACAAAAGGTAGTGTTGGCAACGTGACCATAAGTAATAATAAAATACATATGCATTTTTTACTGCAAAAAAGTCTTCTGGTCCCATTCCATCTTTTTATTTAAATAGAAAAAAGTCCTCAAAGCAAATTCCGTCGTCTTTAAAAGATTTTTATTATTTAATTAATGAAAGACTGTAATTGGCATCATGTCAACACGTTCCTGCATAAGCTGCGGGCAGTATTGGCAACGTTGCCATAAGTAATGATAAAACACATATGCCTTATTTGCTTCAAAAAAATCCTCATGGCGAATTCAATAGTTTTTAAAAGATTATTATTATTATTATTTGATTCAATTTAAATTATAAGATTTAAAAGACGAGAGGGTGATTGACACCGTGTCAAAACAGGTTGTTCGTGCACTAGCAGGGTAGCCTTGGCAATGTTTCCATAAGTGATAATAAAATACATGCGCATTATTTGCATCAAAAAGGTCTTCAAGTCAAATTGGAACCCTTTTAAAATATAGTTATCATTTAATTGAATTTAAATTATAGGATTTAAAAGACGAATTCCTTCGTTTTTAAATGGTTATTACTATTTAATTAATTTAGGATTTAAAAGACGACCAGGCTGATTGGCACCGTGCCACAACACGTTCGTGCACGAGCTAAGGGCAGTATTGACCACGTTGCCATAAGTAATAATATAACACACGATCATTATTTGTTTCAAAAAAGCCTTCGAGGCATATTATTTCATCGTTTTAATTTTAATTCGGTTTAAATTATAAGATTTAAAAGACGACAAAAGTGACTGATTCAGTATCACAATACGTTCATGCATGAACAAAGGGGAGTATTGGCAAGGTTACCATAAGTGAAAATAAAATAGGCCCATTTTTGTTTCAAAGATGTCTTCAAGGCGGATTCCTTCGTTTTCGTTTAATTCAATTTAAGATTTAAAAGACGACAAGGATTTGAAAATTAA